>PVHX01005957.1:0-106270 GCA_004024805.1 Geosciurus inauris
TGAAAAGACATGTCAATAAAACTAACACATAGATAATGAGAAACTTTTAAGAAATCATTTGCAGGAGGGGTAGCAGATAGAGCTGTCATGTAGGCTGGTTAAAGCCATTTCCTGTCATGTGCAAGTTCTGCTCAGTTGGTCACGGATACCTAGAATATAATGTTGAGAAAGATTTTGAGTCCAATTGGGTTCAACTGGGAAGTCCTGTCATGCTTGATTAATGATGTCTAAAGGAGGAGCAGGTGGAGTGGCACAAGTCCATGTTTTTCCTCCATTAACTATTATGCTGGTTCTGAGCCTCCAGCTGCAGAGGGAAAGCATTGAAAATGGGGAGTTATTTTAATTATCTAATAAAAAGATATTCACATTGGTAAGAAAGATTGGCTCTTTTTTGGTTCTCAATCCCAAATGATTCTGTTTCAATAGATAGAAGAACATGGAAAAATGCAATGATTTGGTATTTTCCCACAGAGTTTTCTCAGCCATGATTTTTTAGCAGGTGTGTAAATAATTACACAGTGCTACTTTTAAAATTATCAACCGTTGATAATCCAAAAGCATGTCAGAAATAAGAAACAAGATTTATTTTTGGTAAGAATTTTTATGAACATTGCATTTTACTTGTAAACAGTAAGAAAGAAGGCTAGAATAAATAGGTAGAAAGTTAAAAGATCAAGCTGCTAGGCCCTCTATTTTTTCTATACCAAGTTATAACTTTGTATCTTTTTTTTTTTTACTCCTTTCATTTTCCTTTCCCAACCAAAGAGATGATGTGACATTATACAGAAGAAGAAGAGGTTCAATAATGAAGTATGTATTAGACAGGTCAGGGAGGCTAGAAGCCCCTGGACGGTGATATTTGCAAACTTCTAGATTATAATTGATGTCCTAACAGTGGTTTTGATAGACTGTGATATGGCAAAAGCAAGATGAATATGATTTTGAATAATTCATTGAGATAGTAGGTAAAACTGTTTCTACTGCTTGCTCCATTTCTTTTATCCCTGGTTGTTGTCCCTAGTCCAACAGTTTACGTTCTTTCCGCTTACTCACACTTCCCAGAATTATAAGTTTTCAAAAAATGTAATGGGAACGTATTTAAAATAATCTCTAATTTTGTTGCTTTCTTCAGTTGACAAAACTGACTATAAGCTCTTAACTGCTTAAAGTGTAGTTTTTCAAAAAACAGGATGAGTTCATAGATAAGTGCTTTCTCTGAGACTGCGTGCCTCAACCTCAAAGTAATCCTTTCTTACTTGCTTTTATCTATCAAAATTGAAAACCCCTAAATGCTGTCTATACACTAAATAACACTATATTATAGACAACTCTCCTAGGAAGTAAATGCATTTTAAACTATTTAAAATGTTAATTGGGAGAGATTTCCACTTCTGACCACAATAGAGTGGCTGAAACTGGATTTAGAGTTCTGCCTGAAAGAACTCTCTCAAAACAGATAAAATACATGAAACAGTGTCTTTCAAATCATGAGGCATCAGGCCAGGAAAATCAGTAATCTCAGAGACAGAAATCAAATGAGGTGTTGCCTATGATTGACCCAGTTTAAAGCCTTAGAGGAGTTTCCAGGCCATTGTACAGAGGTTGCCTATCATGGGGTGGTGCTCTGGGTCAAATCCCCAGCACCACAAAAACAAAACAAAACAAAAATCTCTGAACAAAGTAAGAATAGAAAAAAAGCTCTTGAGCCTGATAAAGAGCTACAAAAAAATCTACAACTCTTATCAAAAGTACTGGTCAAAAACAATGACAATAACAACACTGCATGCTTTCCTAGTAAGATGAAGTAGAAGAATACACACTCTTGCCACTTTTGTCTGAATTCAACATCACGTAAAATTTCAACATCATGTAAAAATTCCAGCCAGAATGGTCAGGCAAGAAAAATAAAGATGTCATGATTAGAAAAGAAGCAAAACTGGCCTTATTTGCACATGAGGTTTTTTATGTAGGAAATCTGATAAAATCTATGAAAAATATTCTACTAAGAAGTGAGTTTAACAAGGTTGCAGGATATGAGATACATATTCAAATATTAAATGTATTTAGTGTGTGTGTATATATATATTAGCAATGAATCATATATTCAAGTTAACAAAGTAATACTGTTTACAATAAAATAAAAAAGTACGAAATTGCATTAATTCAAACAAAGATAAAAAGATAAAGCTGAAGGTATAGCTTAGTGGTAGCGCCTGCCTGGGTTCAATTCGCAGCACTACAGAAAAAAAATAAATAAACAAGTAAATAAATGAAAATATATGAAAGAACTATGTGAAGTTGTAAAATACTGCTGACAGAAATTAAAGAAGACCTAAGTAAAGAGAAGAGATACGTTGATTTATCAAGACACAATACTGTTAAAAAGTCAGTACACGCCACACTGATGTATAGAGTCAATATAATTTTTATCAAAAATCCCAGAAGACTTTTTATTTTGTTGGTAGAAATTGAGTAACTTAATTTACAATTTATATGGAAATTTAAAGTAGTCAAATAGCCCAAACATCTTTGCAATAGAAGACAAGTTAGAGATTAACATTACCTGAAATCAAAGACTTAGAAATCTTCAATAGTCAAGACAGTATGGTATTGGCATAAGGATAGACAAATATATCAATGGAACAGAAGAGGAGAGCCCAGAAATAGTCCCACACATACACACACAGACAGCTGATTTTCTGCAAAGCTGCAAAGCCAATTCAGTGGATAAGGGATACTTTTTTTTTCTTTTTTTCACCAAATGGTGCTGGAATTATTGGATACCCATATGCAACAAAAAAGAACAGAACAGGAAAAAAACTAATTCAAAATGAATAAAAGATCTAAACTATAAAACAAAAACTATATATTTTCTTGAAGGCCACATAAGAGAAAATATTTCTTAGATATGATACTGAAAATTCAATGCTTTAAAAAACCAAATTGATGAATTCTATCTCATCAAACTTAAAAGCTTGTGTTCTTAGAAGTACACTCTTGAGAATATGAAAAGATAAGCCAAAAATGAGAGAATACTTAAACAATGCATATATCTGATAGGAGATGTTTGTCCTGGATACATACAGCACTATCCAAACTCAATAAGAAACAACTTAACTTAGAAAAAGTTGGCAAAAAATTTACATCATCAAGGATGATATACAGATGGCAAATAGTATATGAAAAGATGTTCAACATTGTAAGTCATTTGAGACATGCAAATTAAAACCACAAGGAAATATAGCTACACAGTTACTAGAATGTCTACAATTAAAAAGCCTGACCATGTTGGCAAAAATGTGGAAAATCTGGAACTTTCATGCTTTACAGGTGGAAATGTAAAAATGATGATTTTCACCAATGATTTTCCCTGTGATCTGTCATCCAATCTGTGCTTGACCAGGAACCTTATCCCTTAACAGAGGGTACTGTAATTGTGGACAGCTTATTCTTAGAAGGGTCTTAAGTATACTGATTGGTTCTTCTTATGTTGTCATTGGTTGAATTGAACAGATAGTTTATTATAGAAATGTTTAATATTTTAAAACCCAAATCTAGGAATGTGGTATACTTCTTGAGAGACACCTCACCATGTAGCCTGCAGTGATTTTTTAACGAGGTCCTTCTTTAGCTCTGCCATGGCAGGAGGACCAGTTTGGGGGTGTCAAGTGTCAATGGCTCAGCCACTAAGGCCAGGGGTCCCTGATGTTTGCTCGTATTTCTTTCAAATAAAATTATTTTTTATCTGTTTTAAATATTATAGTTTTATGTAAATTCTTGTCAAATGTTTTCTATGTGTTATTCAATTACTAGAAAGAGCTTGTTGTTTGAGCAGAGGGGCAGGAGTTTACCTCTTTCCCAGCCATTTTGGAGATGTCATACATTGTACTAACATTGGTTAGCCAGATTTAGTGGAAAAGGCATTGTTGAGAGTTACTACTTCAAAACTATCATTTATTAGTTTGTTAAGTGAACACAAAATAACACAGAACGAGTGGCTTAAATCACAGAAATTCATTGTCTTACTATTCAGGAGTCTGGAAGTCTGTTATTAAGAGGTTGGCAAGTTTGGTTTCTCCTAAGGCCTTTCGCCATGATTGCAGATGGCTGTATTCATAGGGCTACCCCTGATCTGTGTTGTCTGTGTCCTGATTTCCTTTTTTTGAAAGGATACCACTTACATTGGATTATAGCCCACATGTATAATGTCACTTTACCTTAATTACTTCTTTAAAGGCCCTATTTCCAAATACATCACATTCTGAGGCACTAAGGATTAGGACTTCAATGTTTGAATTTTAGGCAGACACTATTCAACAAATAACAGCTTTTTGTAAATAAATAAAATGAGAACCTACCCTTCAAGATTATTTTTTTTTCACAAAAATGAGATAATTTATTCAAAGCCCTAGTAAAGCATCTGACATATTTTAGGTACTCAGTAGATGATAATTATTGTAATTGTGAAATAAATATATGAATCTATGCCCAGGCAGAGAAAAAAAAATTATATCATTGTTGTCTCTACTATAACTGCAGGGTTTTTTCTCCTGCATTTTTAAATGTTAGATGTAATAGGAATCTATAAAGACATCATAGAAAATGCTATTCAGTTTACAAGGCATGTCTATTTTTAACAAATTAGAATTAAATTTGAATGGGAATGGCAAGACTTGACTTCTGCTTACACAGCTCTTCATGCAGATGAAAAGGAACAATAGCCCTCAATGCTCCGTAGCTTTTAAATTAGGAGAAGCCCAAGGAGGAGCACAGGTTATTCAGAGTGCGTATAATGGCAGTCTTGGAAATTCACATAGCCTCCAATTCCACTCCTGTTTTTCCTCAATTCCAGGAGAAAAATGAGGATTTACTCATCTGCATTCGAAACTGTGGTCATAAGAATAAATTATTTTGTTTTCTTTCCTAGTGAGAAATTTGAGAAGTGTGAAATTTGAACACACTGTGAAATGCAAACAGTTTTATTTATTAATGGCTACTAATGGTTGGTAATCATTACAGTTAAGTAAATAAGCAAATAATGTATTATAAGTGTTTGCAAAATTGAATTCACAAAATTTTAAATCGTTTTTTCTTCCTGTGAATGTAGCCATATCTGATCTTGAATTGTTAGGGGAACTAAGCTTTAAAAGAAGACAATTTGAAGGAACAGAGGAATATCTTATAATTATAAAACATCATGATACTCCTTAAAATTCTATATGTTACTCATAATTTCTAAGCTCAATGATCTGTGCTGTTATATTAATTAACTCTCAAAATTCTAATAGCTGAGCAGATCACTTGATTTCACTTGCCTACACTACTTTATGTTAATTAATGAAAACCATAAATTTGGAACCCTTGCAAATTGTGCTGCTTCATTGCATTTAGTGCTTTTGTAATTCCTACCCTTAATTAAATAATGAGGCTCCAGAGCACATTCCTAGCTGTGAGTTATACTAGATTGTAGCTATAGCTGAGATTCCTACTGGCCAGTCAGACCAATGTGTCTTTTCTAATGGATAGAAGAATTTATTATTCAGTTTTATAGCCTGATGTGGTGGGAGATATGCCATAGGGAAAGCCATCTTTGTTTTGATCAAATTGCCAGAATTGGATTTTCATTTGCTTTTTCCTGTTGTACCTATTTGGATTGGGAGGGGTGAATTATTTTATTTCTGTGTGATTGGTGCAAGTCACATTTGTACAGAAAAGTTGCAATTGGGGATATAGTGTGTTCTTTCCTTTTTGAAGATGACTATCATTAATTCATTCAGAAGTCAACAAATTTAATTGAGCATTTAGACAGTACAGTGGGGCTATACCAGTAAGCAGGAAGATTCCTTTGAGAAAGCATGTAAATCTCCATTTACATCAGAGTTTGAGTCCTGAACTATTGTAACAGAGAGAACCTGCATAGTATTTTGAAACTTTTCTTATACAAAGCAATTTTTCTTATACAATGCATAATAGAAGAATTTAAGCTGAAAGTTCTCATAATTAATAAGCCAGACTTGGTTTTGACCTAGACTTACGTTATTAATCTATTTCCTTCCTCATTCCTAACTACATTTCCTATCTAATGTATTATTTCATACTTTATACTTGCAGGATCTTGTATTTTTTATGGGGTTGTATAGCACAAAGTGAGATGTTTCTTAGGCTGTACATTATTCAGTTTTATCATTAAGATGAGAACATCAATTACAGTTATCAATTATTTATTTTAACTGACAGTGATTGTATATGTATGTGTGTATATATATGTGGGGTATGATGTGATGTTTTGAATTATGTATGCATTACAAAAAGTTTAGTAAGGTGATGGGTATGTCAATTGTATTTTACTTTTATGGAGTGACAATCTTTTATCATATATAAAAGGTTTACTATAAAAAAGAAGCACATTTTTTTACTAGTGGCAAAAAACCTAAGGGCCAAAGTAACATAATATTAGGAGATATTAAATGATTGTCCTTGAAAGCAAGAAATATTTAATTTGAAGGACATAACCAATTCTTGAACCATGTTTCCAGTGAATGTAATATCTCATCTTCTTTTTCCTTCTTGATTCCTGCCTTCATATATTTAATATTTCTGGCAAAAAAGTAAAATATTCAATTTTACCACTTGGTGTAGTTTAAGAAAATATATTAATCAAAATTCAAAATTATGTGCGATAGACACTATTCATAATAGCTCTAAAATAGAAACAACTTAAAGTTCCATAAACTGATGGACAGATAAAGAAAATGTGGTACATATACACAATGGAATACTGTTCAGCCATGAAAATGACATCTTGTCATTTGTGAAAATATGTATGGAATTAGAGATCATTACATGAAGTGAAATAAGCCAGGCACAGAAAAACAAGTATTCCATGATCTCACTCATATGTAGAATATAAAAGAGTTGATCCATGGAAATTGAGACTAGAAGGATAGATTATCAGAGACTGGGGAGAGTGAGGAAAAGAAGGGCTGGGAAATGTTAATCTATGGGTACTAAGTTATGGTTAGTAGGAGCAAAAATTTCTGGTGTGCATTTGTACAGTAGAGTGACTATCAATGACAACCATGTACTGTATATTTCAAAAAGTATAGGAAAGAATTTTAAAAGTTTTCATCAAGAAGAAATGATAACTATTTGAGGAGATATGTTTAAACTGCTTTAGTCATTAAACAACATATACATGAATCAAAACACCACATTATCTCATTAATATGTACAATTTTTATGTTTATATGTCTCAGTTAATAAATTTAAAACAAACAACATATCAAAATTATATGCAATGAACTGTGGTTATTGCAATATTTCATTGGCTCAAACAATACTATTGAAAATGTTGTTCACAAACAATTATAACAGTAAAATAATTAGAAAGAATGAGGGGTAAATGAAAAAGTGTTAGTCATTCACCACAGATAGTGTAAGTACTGATATGATATTATTAATTATTAAATGTGTTATAAATTTCAAGAAGTATCTTTCAAGTTCAGAGACGTTAAAATGTGAAAAGAACTGTTACCTTAGGATTGTTGATAGAGTTTTCATTATTAATCTATTCCTTTATTTCTAATGAGGGATTTCTTTTTGCAGGGGTGTGGGATAGAGTGAGGGTGTTTATCTGATATTATTTGCAGTAATTCCAACAGTTGTGTAGTGTAGTAGAAGACAAGTAGGTTTTGTCTTCAGGCTGACTTTTACTTTCTTTTTTTCTTTTTTTACTTTTACATTTACTGGGCTTCTGATCTTAGGCAAGGCCCACATCCCTTTACAGAAGAGCAATAAAAATGCAGCTCAGGATTGTTTAAGCTTCTTTCTTACCTCAATTTGACTAATGGAACAGGGCACTTGGAACATGGTTATTATTATTTATAATAAAAATATCAAATATGTGCACATAACAAGCACATATACATAATTTTTGATGCCTTGAAAGCATATAAATTAATAGTTTCTGTATTTACTTTATTATATACCTATGATTGTAGTTATATTAGTACATCAAATTTTCAGAATGAGGTCAAGAATTACCTCTCATACTTTGACTCACTGACTTCCATTATGAGTAATATCTCATTGAACAAATATTTAAAATGCATCAGATTATTCTTCTAACTTTAGTTTTCAAATTACTCATTCACTGCACCAAAATATTTGATATACACCTAGTACAGAAAAAATATTTTATAAGCCAATATCTTAAATTATTTGTTGTTATGAATAATAATAAGTCAATCTTGAGTTCTTGCTAATTTTTTTCAGTGAATTTGAGTTATATTTAAAATTTTCAGGGATGGATATGTAGCTGAGTGCTAAACATTCACTTGCCTAGCATGTGTGAAGTCCTAGGTTCAATCCCCAGCACTACAAATGCATACCTACATGCATACATACCAATTATTAGCTAATGAAGAGTTCTTTGAGGAACTTACTTTAAGGAAATAAGTTACTGGGGTTGAGGGTTTAGTTCAGTGGCAGAGCACATGCCTAGCATGCACAAGGCCCTGGGCTTAATACTCAGCATTAGAGAAAAAAAGACAGGAAAAGAAAATAAACCCCTAACACATAGTACTCATTAGATAATCTTGACTACCACACTTGCATAAATAAAGTCATGTTTAAATAACTTTTATTAAAAGCTCTCATTTTGTCAGAATTATATGCTAATATCCAATTGTTATCATTTATTTTATATTATCTTATGCTTGATATCTATTGATATTTTGATGTCTCAAGTTGCATTATTAGAATAATAGCACTTTATTTTATCCTAAGTTAATAAAAAACTGGAACTCTTTTATGGAAATTAGCTAAATTGCTTTAATAGAAAGTAGACTTTCTTAGCTTTATTTTTATTCAAATAATTTTATTAAATAGCAGGAATATTAGTAACATATTGTTATGTGCAAAACAACTTACAAATATTTTAAATATTTTTGTATTTATTACAATATATAGCATTTATTTTTCAAAAGAAAAGTAAATAAAATTATTTTAAAATAAAACCAGCTATTATCTTACTATCCAGCCAATCACTACTGTTAGCATTGCAGTATGCTTTCTTTCAGGATTTAAAAAATGTATTTTTTGACTGGGGATGTGGCACAGTGGTCATGCCTATCATGTACAGGGCTCTGGGTACAAGGTCTCTGAATATATGTGTGTGTGAATCTGTGTATGATAATATTGTATCCTTTAAAAATAAGTTATGTTATTATCTGTGCTCACATTTATGATAGTCTCTTATACACATAACCCCTAATGAGACTTTATTAATATTTAGAAGACTATCTTTTACTGAGTATTTAGTTTGGTTCCAATTTTATGTGCTCTATAGTATTTTGCTTACATCTTTAGGTGTGCTTTACATGGTGTCTTGTTCTCATTTCAACAACTCTGTGGGTAGCAAGGACTGGTTTATAATTGTTTTCATTTCTATTAAGATATTGAGAGGTTAAGATAGCACTCTAGTATCAGAGAAATAGCTGGTAAACTCAGATGCTTGATATTATATTAATTGTTCATTCTGTTAAAGTGCCCCATCATTAAAAGAATTTAAGAGAGATTGTGTCCATAATGTATGTTATGGCAGGTGCAGTTTCTGTCTCTGCAGTTAGTGGCAATGGAATGGATTATGTGGCTTTGTTTAGATTAGGTTTCAGTGTTGGTAGAGCTTGTGACCTATCATGGAAATGAGGTTGAATGCAACATAAAATTAGTAAGAGCGCAGTATAGAATATTTGACAGAATGATGATTTCATTCTTTCTGGTCAGCTGAAATAAAACTTGGTAATCAGGAGGTGAACAGATGTTTTGGTAAGACCAGCCTCATATTTGAGTAACTAGAAACATGTTTAGAAAAACCTTGGACTAAAAACTGATGTGTTTGGATTCAACAATCAGTATCCCACATATGCATTTAAAATTATCCTAGAAAGATATACATTAGAACATATATCTTTTAGAAAAGATGGACATATTCTACCCTTTTGTTAGATTAGCATTGTTATTTCCCTCATACCCAGTAAAATCAGCTCCTTGCTGATTCATTCCCTATAATGGTATGACTTTAATCTCGTCTTCTCTTTTAGGGGCTGCTCTTTAATTGAATCATGGGAATTGTTTGTGTTTCACATAAGGAAAGCTGGCACACATCACAGGCAGTGTACAAGCAGATAGGACTATAAAGAGCTCATACTTAGCCCTGAGCAAAAACTTAGCCCTGAGCAAAATGATTACTTGCTCACTGGGACCTTCTCCTTCCCAAAATGCTGAGGGCAGCTGAGGAGATAGCCAGAGAGAATGATTTACGGTATTTAAAAATGGAAAGTGCTGGATTCCTGATGGGTCCCACCCTGCTGCAAAATGAGTGAGCCACATCAGAATTATCCACATAAGCATGTCCATGTCCCTCTCTTGGGTTGGTCCCTGTCACCAGAAGAGCTCTCTTCCTATTTTTTACCTTTCTCTTTTTTTTTGGTACCAGGAATTGAACTCAGGGGTACTCGACCACTGAACCACATCCCCAGCCCTATTTTGTGTTTTATGTAGAGACAGGGTCTCACTGAGTTGCTTAGCGCCTCGCCGTTGCTGAGGCTGGCTTTGAACTCACGATTCTCCTGTCTCAGCCTCCCTAAGTGCTGGGATTACAGGCTTGTGCCACCATGCCCTGCACATTTTTTACCTTCTGAAATAAGAATTCTGACTTGATTGTTTATATCCCAAACTCTCTAAACAGAGATACTGTTCTTCAAAGATAGTTCCAGGCGGATTCATGCTTATTGCCTGGCCTATCCACAGGTGTAGTGACTTGACAAGATACACATCTTTCCTGAAGTGCTTATACAACGTATTTAAAATTTTCTGAGCCTCTATTTCTTCTTGATAAAATGGAAAAAATAAAGTCTGTTTAGAAAGGTTATTGTAAAAAGTAAATGTTAGAAATGGATATTAAGTAGGGTGAATATTCAATACGTGGTAGCTATTGTTATTGTGTAAGAGGTGGTCATAATTATCACAGGTTTGTGTCGGATACACCTGTTTTGAATTTTCTCTTTGCTGGGTCTCGGCTATGTGATCATGGTCAAATAATGTCACTATTGGCAGCTCTCTTGAGTTCCTTAGAGAGAAGGCACAGGTAGGTATTTTGGATAAATGCTTTTAGTGTCAGAAGAACTCTTCTGGAATTATTTAAGAGCAATTTGAGAGTAATTTCATAGTAGCCATTAATTTTTGGAGAGCACACTGTTGAATTTGGTTGTCAATATTTTGTAATGAGGGTAATGTATCATGAATGGTTGACATTCACTGTTGTAATAATAAGTTAAGCTCATATAATGAATCTGTTCAAATCACTGAGCATATTTACCAACCTGTACACATAATTAACATTTTAATTTTCCCAAATATCTTATCTTATTATCCACACAGCTTAGGAAAATTTATTAAATAGACCATGGCAACCAGCAAGCTTAGACTCTATCAGACCCCAAGAGAAGGACACAGTTTCTGTTAATGACCAGGTTAGTTTGAGTTAACTTTTGAAATGAGGATAGAGTAAGTTGCACATGTTTTTATGAGTACACTCACAAAACAGAGCTTTCGAGCAATGGAAGTTGGAATTTGGATTGAGTGAGATTTGAAAGGAGGCACTTTTATCTTAGAAACTTGAATTTGCTCTAGTACAAGCTACTGGGCTGAAACGTTTTCTAAGCCAACAAACGGGTAACTCTGCGCTGTCCTTCCTAGGCACGATCATAACCTTCACATATGCTACTAATTGCTTTTTGGATTGCTACACAATCGAACCGCCATCCAAATTCTAAAAAGATTTGGCTCCTTTCCTTAGTATTTCTTACTTGATTTCTACATTACTTTCTTCTGAGACTTGTTTATAAAAAGCAAATGTTCAATAATAGGATAGATTTTTAAAGAACAATATTCAAGATCTGGGATAAAATGTTATCTTAGGAGCAGAGCCTGAATTATCATTAAAATTCCCAGTAGGACAGAGAGGGGGAAAAAACTCACAGTGTTAAATGCCAAGACATACAATCAATCTATTGTTGGAATATGGGGAGCAATTTGTGATAATTACTAAAGTGAAAAAATAAGAGGATTAACTTGGGTAGGATTTCATACAACTCACAACATTTTTGAAAAGATATATATGTCTAGCTTTTCATTAGTTTAAAAATTTAATAGACAAGACAAAAAGTTTGTTGAAAATTGATTATTTTAAGGAGTACTTCTGCCAATTGAGGTGACTGAAAATTGAGATGTTAAAGATGAAATCTTTGCACAAAAAAAGGAGATCAAATTGAGATAGTTCAATAAATAAATATAAATAATAATGATTGTTTTACATTTGATAATAAAATTCAGTGGGAGATTTAAGTTCTAAAGTATGATGGAAAATGCAAATAATCACATCATTGAAAATTGATTAAATACTCAATTTATATTAACTAAAAACCTCAAAGAATATGGTAGAGGCTAAGGAGAGCCAAAGTGTCCTTATTTATTTATCTTACCTAGAGAGAAAAAGGTTATAATTTTATTTGGTTATTGATAATTTAAGATCTATAATTTATAATTTTAAAGATAACCACTAGTGGAGTTAAAATATTCTGTACAGTATGCTAATTACTGGAGAATATAAAAAATATTAAAAGTTATAAATCAAAGTATTATAAAGCAGCATAAAACTATAAAATTGAAGATCAAATATAACAGTTCTGTGAATTAAAATAGACTCCTGTTCGTCCAATTAAAATAAAGTCCTCTGTTAACATTTAAGACTTTCACACCTGATTAAAAATTGTCTCAAGGACAAAGAATTTCAAAAGAATAAATGATTAAAATGCTAGTCAGATGAATACAAACAGAAAGAAAACAAAGGAGGTATCTTAATTTCAGGCAATTTGTTTTCAGGAAGAATTTATTTTTCTTTGATTTAAAGGAAAGTCGTAATCTCACTGATGCTATAAGAGGAAATGAATGTGGCAGATGTTATTAGGAATAAAAGTAGAATAGACAAATATAAATGTTTAAGAGGAATTTATTATTTCATTCAGCCAATGAAATATTAAGTAAAATAAAGTAATATAACTAGTAAAAATTGACCAGGTTAAAATAATATACATAAAATTGAAATTTGTATGTGTCAAAGACCATATTCTCTTTAAAAATTCAGAAATACTATTTTAAAAATCCCTTCAGAATTAAAATTATGTAGGGTACAATCTTTGATAACATAAGTACTCATCAATAACAGTTAAGGAAAGCAAGTGGACTAGAATTGAATGAACTTTTTTAGTGAAAAAAATTCTTCACTAAAAGTCTATATTTTAAATATGGGAATGAGAGTGACTATCTTAAGCAATGCAGCTGAAACAGAAAGTAAGGGGAAAATCCTTAGCTTCACATCTTTTCATTGTTAGAATGAAAGAATTAAATCTACAAACTAATTCTAACAATTTAACAATAAAAATGCAAACGTGAAGAAATTAGATGAGAATAGAACTGAAGGCAGAAATTCATAAAAGAGAATAAAAGCAAATATAAGACTTGATTTTATAAAACATAGTATTGAAATTAATAAGAGATAACAAAACTCAGGTTGAAAACTAGAGATCAGACAGATATTATAAATGGAATATTAAAAATATTTTAAATGATATTATACTAAACTGCAAGCTATTAAGTTTGGAACCAAAATGAAATTAAACATTTCTGAAAATAAAATAAACAATTTGCAAAAATTTGCTTCAAAAGAAGTCAAATGTTAGACCAATCCTAACAAGAAAACCAAAATTAAAGTCAGGTTGTTCATTTCATAAGTTTCTGAAATCAGATTTTATCTGACTTCTTCTAGATGTTTAGAGATATCTACACATACCATGGCAGAGCATAGAAAATTTAGAATATTGCACATCCTATTTTAGAAAAGCAGCATCAATTTTGGTTATTAAATATAGTAAATTCAGCACAAAAAGGCTATACTTCTCAAATACATAGATATGGTTGCAGACCTTATTAATTTTATACCTGAATCTTCTTGACTCCATTTGTTCCTTGCTAATAAGATCCTCATTTTCTTTGTTTTGTATTCAGTTTTCCAACCCAAGGTGATTAATTATGATTGACCTAACTTGAAAATCATGTTTCTGTTTTCCAGACATTCACTTTCCCAGCTCTGTTAGAGACTGGATTTGGCTGATTGCAGAGTTTACCATAGGTTTTGACCAATGGAATTGTGGGAAACTCTGCAAGAGAGGATTAGGGAAAACTGAATAGATATCCTAACAGGAGGATCACATGGAAAAGAAGGGCTTTTGATGTTTTCTGGAGCAGCAGCTGCCATTTTACAAACATGAGGTGTTGAATGGAAAAAATGAAAGTCTTTGCCTGTAGTTATAGATGATGTAAGACAGAGAAAAGAGCTTGGATCACTGATGACATGACTGACTTCTTGAACCAGTCTTGGAATTTCCTCTTGGAATCCTGTTAACA
The DNA here is from genome assembly GCA_004024805.1 of Geosciurus inauris. Classification (NCBI taxonomy): domain Eukaryota; kingdom Metazoa; phylum Chordata; class Mammalia; order Rodentia; family Sciuridae; genus Geosciurus; species Geosciurus inauris. Next base: position 14,527 of record PVHX01005957.1, read on the forward strand.
GAAAAAACAGCATATGCACATACGTACAGATACATGTACCTGCACACAAACATATATATACACACATGTTACATGACATGTTACAGGGTTTTTGTTTTGTTTTTGTTTCAACACCTGAAAGTACTCATATGATACAAAGAAAAAGTCTAAAGTAAAATACTGGCAGAGAAAAAAATCAGCAATTTACAGTAACAATATTCACCACATTATTAAAGTTATTTGTGGTGATGTGGATCAAACCTAGGGCTTTGCACATGCTAGATGCTCAGTCTACCACTGAGCTAAGGATCTTCAGCCATAAAGTTATTCTAAACTTAAGTTATTTTAAGAAGCAAAAATAGTCTAACATTAGGAATTATATTAATATAATAGTACATTACTAATGTGGTGCTAGTACATAAATATTCATTACTAATATTTTGAAATATAAGTATATTTGGAATAATTTTAAATAAACTGTTTAAACTTCTTGTCAATAATTGAAATAGAAATAAAATTATAAATTTTGAAAATAAAATTAATACTTGTTATGGTTTAGATATGAGGTATCCTCACGAGCTCATGTGTGAAACAATGCAAGAAAATTTAGAGGTGAAACGATTGGGTTTTGAGAGCCTTAATCTAATCAGTGCATTAATCCACTGATAGGAATTAATTGGGTGGTAAGTGAAGGCAGGTAGGGTGTGGCTATAGGAGGTGGGTCCCTGGGCCATGACTTTGGGGTATATATTTTGTCCTTGTTGAGCAGAGCTCTCTCCCTGTTTCCTGGTGCCATGTTCCCAACTGCTTTCTTCTGCCACACATTTCACCGTAATGTTCTGCCTCACTTCAGTCCCAAGTAATGGAGTTGACCATCTATGGACTTGAGACCTCGGAAACTATGAGCCCCAAATAAGCTTTTCCTCCTCTAATTGTTCGTATCAGGTCTTTTGGTCACAGTGGGGCTAGAGCAACACTACTATTTGAAAATAATATTGTTATGTGCCTGATAATCCCAAGAAAATAAAATGAATTGCTAAGAATGCTCACTAAAGTGTCCCTAGGTGAAACAGAATTTGTCTGATCTAGTGGAACTGCCAGAGTATACATAGACCCCCATAGTGTACAGTGATAATAGTGCTGAGCCATCTAAAATTGACTAAGTTCATTAAGAGACAAAAATCTATAATGGGCATCCATTCTTATCCAGAGGAGAAAGATATTAGCTATGAGCCCAAATCACTCCAGTTACAATAAAAGTCTATTGTGTTTTTTGTGAGACTTATTTTGTTATATTTACCAAGGGCTAGATGAACTATCCTTAAGAACACCCGTCAGCTTTCATTCTGATCTCATTTGTACCTAACAATATTCTGATAAATTATTTGACTTCTTAGACACTTTCATCCTGGGAAGCTGTTTGTGTGGTGCAAGGATGCACATGTTCTAAAAATAGAACTTTCTAATACTCTTTATTACTGATAAAGGACTACCCTTATGAACACACCAATAAGTTGGAATTCTGATTGACCACAATAGAGCAGGAGGGATATAGATTTTTCAAGAAATGATATTGTGAAAATTGGTTTATATGAAGAAAAATTGAGTGATACCATATTTGCACAAAATATATTTTAAAAATCACATGTGGATGAAAAAATTAAAGTAAATAAATAAATAAAAACGTTAGAAAACTTAGGAAGAACACATATATAAATATCTAACTTAAATCGCAGGTTTGGGAAAAAATGTCCTGATAAGGAAAATCATTACCAGTTGTGATAAAATCTTACATAGGTTAGTAGACAGTAATCATTTAAATTTTTATTTGAGATGTAAATGTCCTAAAGTCCACCAGTAGACCCACTAGGTTGGGAGGGGAGTCTCTTCTTTTAAAAAAGAAAAAAAAAATTAAATATCTGATGTGAGTTCTGCACTCACTGCCCCTCTTGGGTCAGGGAAATCTAGTGGACTTTTATGGTCTTTTAGAAGTTCTGGGATTTTTTTGGAGGCTGCCTTTGTGTCCCCCCAGTAATTTCCATTTACCGTTAGAATGGAGTAAATCAAGACCAACATCTCCTGCTCCATACCCAGTATTGTTCCCTCACTCTCCAGTTAGAGGCTGAACAGCTCTGTCTTTGCATCTCTCCTGGGACCTGTTCTGCACCTGAAGCAGGGAGAGAGGGAAGGCAGGCCTTGCTCTGTTGTCATGGGCTGAGGCAACTCCATGTTCAGTGAGCTTCTCCCCAGCACCATCCTCGGTCTGCAGTTGAAGATACCTTCTCTACTGCATTCTTGCTGCGCATCACTTCATAGGACCTCACTGTAACTTCTCACAAATAAAATGAGAAAGGAGTATGAAAAGTGGGCTAAAGAAGTTCAGTACCCTGACACAATCCGGAGTCCTTCTTGAATAAGCAGCTTGAAGACCCACACAGCTAGGACCTCTATGGGAAACCATCACACATCACACAACCTTTGCCCTGAAGAGGACTGAGTCTGACTGTGGTTCTGCCTAAATGTAATGTCACCAGAAGAGCTGTGGCTTCCTGTCCTCCTCTGCAATTCTGGGTATCTCATCAGGTGCATAGATTTTTATTCCAGATTCATGAAATGACTCAAAATCACCCTTAATTACTTACTTTGTAAAATGCAGTTTCAAATATAGGAGATGTATTTAAAGGGTGTGGCATTCGTTCATGATACATGAAAGTGCAGGATGCATAAAAGCTGTACACGCAAAGGCAAAGGCTTAGTCCACATAAATAGAAATACTTTCTGAAGGTAACAAAGAAAAATGCCCTAGAAATAATATTACAAGATACATGAGAAGTCGGGGACTGTGTTAGCCACAAACAAGATAGGAAAAGGTTTGATTGTATTAATGTATTTTAAAAACACTCAAGTAAATCTGTAAAAGTAAATCCTTATGAGCTCATGGTATAAGTAGATACTTAACAAATGAGATTAAAAATGGAGTTACAGTTATTTAAAATTGCTCATAAGAATATGAAATGTTATTTTTCTCATATCTATTGAACAAGAATATTTTTAATAGTTTTCAGGAAGGATAGGTGAAATGATAAGAACTTCCTTTAAAAAACATCCACACATGTGCCCCCACATATATACATATATATGTGCTTAAATAAATTTAAACAGTATAGATGGTAAAAATTAACGATAAAATTCTATAATGCACCTTCCTGTTAGTCCCACTCTCTAGAGAAAACCTGTTTTTTCAGTATTTTTAGATATTTTGGCAAGCACTTATAAGAATCTTAAAGTCCCATACCTTAGTTTGTCAACTTGATAATCAAATATTATTATCAACTATAATATTTATAGTCTGCACTTTTCAAAAATTAATGGCTTAAAACAACTTTGTGCCAATCTTTTATATTTTCAATTCTTCTATGTTTCTTGATTTATTAGCAATGTATATGTGTGTACATGTGTGTTTGTGTGTGTGTATATGTCATTTATCACAATCCAAGGGAGTCAGTAGGTTTCATTACCATTCCTGTTTTCTTTCATTCTGTTTTATGTCATTTGCCACATGGTTATTACATGTCAAATTTTATAATATGTAAATTATCTTCTGGCACTACATTTATTTTGTGCTTTACCTACAGATTGATTCTAAAAAGCCAGAAACCCCAAAACATTACTAAAATGTTATGATTTTGCATGTATATATCACTGTAAAGCCACACCGTGACCTGTGGAGAAGTTTTATCATCTCTATAACTTTGTTGCTCTTCTTGGCGTTGGTTGTCATTGTTTCTCTTTCTTTCCCATTTTTCTTACCTTTTCCTCCTTTTTCTTTCTCCTTTTATACTCCATATCCTCATCGCTCTTGGAGTTCTTGGTTTGGATGGAAAATCTGCTTTAGTCGTTTTTTTCACATAGAATGTGTGAACGGAAAACTTCTGTTTACTTGCATTTGCAGAAATGATTTCTGTTCCCCGCCCTACTCTCATTTGGCAGGGTATGACATTTTAAATTCAATATTTTCCTTTAAGTTTGGAAAATGACGCTCTTTCATTTTCTCCTGAGCATGATGTGACTGGGAGTGGGTGATGAGGAATGTGACGTCAGGCACACACAGGTCCTTTTTGCATTGTGCGTAATTTATTTTCTCTGTAAAGTTTTACGGTCTTTTCTTTAACTTGGAATTCTGAAATTTCATCATTACATTCATGTATGTATATATATATTGGTTTTATTTTTAAATTTTAATAATCTTGCTCAGTCTTATTTAAACTATTCCCACAAAACATATGTCTGTTTAGTTTTATTATTTCATTTATACCTTTCTCTTCTTTGAGTCATTTCTTTCTTAATGCTTGGATCTTATACTTCCTGGATATTTCATATGTGATTTCTGACTTTCTACTCTTTTTACTCATTTCTTGTTTTGCTTTTCATCCTTGAGACTTCCTTATTTTGATCCATAAACCACCTCTCGGGATTCAGTTGTTTTACTCTACCATTAAATCAACCGTTTTTGTGCTCTGGATCACAGCTTAACAATGAATCATGAAATACACTTAATGAGCTCTTTTAAAAAATGAGTAGAATTATCATGGAGAATGCATGGCTGTGAGGAGAAGTATAATTTGGTGGAATATAAAAACATTTATTTATCTGTATATTTACAAACATGTATAATATGGATACACATATACAGTGTTATCTGCTTATTATCCAAAATAGTTTAAAAACCATTGATTTAGCCCATAATTAATTAGTTTTGTTAAAAAATTTCCAAGCTCTCTCTTTTTTGTCCTTGAATTACTGAGTTGTCATTGAAGACTCATATTGATTTATGGACATAATATCCTCTTGGCTCTCTCTGAAGATACTGAATAGAATATCTTGAAGAACCATTTGCCCCACTGATTTGACTTCATTTTCTATAGGGTTTGTTAATTTTTTTCTTGGTTTTTATTCTTTATTCTTACACAATTAATATTCCTTCAATATCTGGTGATACTTCTTTATGTTTGTGAATAAAGCACTAGTTTAACTGGTGTAGCTAGCTTGTTTGGGGTTTTTGTGTAGTGCGATAGGTCTGTTTTCCCAAACTCCTTTACATAGGAGCTTCTCATTTAAAAACAGTGAAGGGCACAGCATGATGAGGGAGGGAGGCTCTGCAGAGTGGTGTTGATGGCCAGGAGTGAGCTGTCCCTGGCACTCTCCAAACAAGTAAGGAGCACTTGCTTTGGGAATGAGCGATTTCAGTGATTTTCTTTTCTTGGTCAGATGATGTATCCTCACTCTGCTGTCATATATTATAGAGGTTCAGAACTTTTAAAACCCTGTTCTGTTTCTTTATCTCAGTCTTTGACACTCATACCAGAGATCTCCCCTGGAAGATGATCCATTATCTTGGGTGAAAAGTTCTCTGTGCCTAGTCCTGAGGGAAAAAAAAAAAAGTTGCTAGCTTCTATGTGCAAAGAAAAGGGTTTACCTTGTCTAACTATTCTACGTATAATGCTTTAACTGACTGGCCCTCATGATGCATAGATCCTGGGTCCTTTCTGTCCTTGTACTCACTGACTTTGAACTGGAAGCTTCTACAGAGCTCCTTTGGGACAACTCTTTTAATAAGCACTGGTGTTTGAGGATGGAGTTTCTCCTGCTACTGTTTTTCATGATCAGGTTATATCTGATTTTTATGTTTCAGGAGTTTTTCAAATACATGAAATTTTTGGACATCTTTTCCTCCATATTGAAAATATTATAGTTTCTTCTTTTCTTTTTTTTCCCCAAAACTGTCATGACTTTTTAATGGGAACTTGTGAGAAAAAGAAATAAGATACATTTGTTGTATAACTTGAATTGTACAAACATAGCCTTACCTGAACTTAAACTTGGCTTTAAATGGCAAGAGCCTAAGACATTCTTTCCCTCAGGGAACATACTCTGAAGAAAATAAAATGACATGCAGAAATAAATTTATGTTTGTATTGAATTATGAGAACACCACATAATGCCAAAAATTCAATATAGGAGGATGGTTAAGTGAATTGTGATTTACCTATTCGATAATATGTCATGATATTATTAAAAGTCATGTTTCTGAAATTTCTTCAAGCTATGTGAATATTCTTTATAATATAATGTCAAGGTAAAAATGGACATAATACACATATATTTGAGATTATCACAGATCTGCAAAGAATATTGTATTTCTATAAGAAAAAAAGAATCCAATATATCAAACTATTAGTTGTACCACTTTGAGCAGGGTCTTGTTGATTATATATTCTTTATAGTTTTACATATATTTTTCAGTTTTTATAATAATTGTATTATTTTGCATTAATAAATTAAAAATTTTTAAGACAGATTGTGTGAGAGGAGAATTCTGCCTCTATTCTTTACCTCCACCTATACTTCTCTACAGTGTGATAGTAGTTGCCATATGCCATGTTGAAATTATCCTTTTGTGTCTGTTACACCAGCATAACTTCACTGCAAGTTCTTTCAAAATAGGGAAAATATGACTTTTGAAAATATAGCACTGTATTTAGTATGGAACCAGTGCACAGATTCTTTTTTCTTGGTGTCTGTGGAATCTTTGGTGTTTCTGAAGTAACAGCAGCAGTTCTCCAAGCATAGGTCTTTGGATCCCTAGGCGTTTCCAAGACACTTTCAGGCATTCTGTGAGTGCAGATTATTCCATTGTCACTTCTTCACTGTGGTGACAATTGTACTGATTATACAAAGCAATAGTGGGTGAAAATAAACCTTAACACAAATGAAGCAGTGGCTCTAAATCATATATTATATGCATGATCATTGTACTGTTCTTCTTCTGCCTCTTCCTCCTCTTTTTTTTTGCTCCTCCTCCTTCTTGTTTTTCTTCTTCCTCCTCTTCTTCTCCTCCTCTCCTTCCCCTCCTCTTCCTCCTCCACCTTCTCCTTTCACTAGTCCTCCTCCTTCTTCTCCCCTTCCTATCTCACCCCTTTATTCTACTGGGGATTGAATCCAGACACACTTTACTATTGAGCTTACTCATCCCCAGCCCCTTTTATTTATTTATTTTTTGATTTTGAGGCAGTATCTTCCTAATTTGCTAAGGTTGGCCTCAAACATGTGATCCTCCTGCCTCAGCCTCCCATGTCATTGGTATTATAGACATAAACCACCATGCCTGGTCTCACAATCATTGTATTCTTCATGGCCACACACTCACATTAAAAAAATTGCCAGTTTTACTTAAAAATCTTTGCTGAAACAGAAAAAGGATTAACTATGACTCTTGCATACATAATTTAAAAAATGTTCTTTGTGATATACTGGGATGTTTGCAAAAAGCACTTATGCTGCACTGGTAAAATACCCATTGATCCATTTCATATGCAAGGTAGACTAATGAACTTTAATGTAAAAGACAACACAAAATTCACTGATCTCATTTCAGATACCTCATTGCTACTAACCTTTAAGAAACTACCACTTGTCAAATTTCAATATACACTCAGAGAAGAAAATCCATTATTATCTTAAAAGACAATTGAAATATCCCTTACTTTCCCAGCAACATATCTCTGTGTAGCTGGATTTTCTTCCTATACTTCAACCATAATAACCTGTTTCAACAGATTGAATGCAGAGGCAACTATGAGAATGCAGCTGTTTTCTATTAAGCCAGAACCATAGAGATTTGCAAAAATATAAAATGTGACTTTATTCTATTTTGAAAATATGGTTATTTGAATAAACATGTTAATATATTTATTATTATTGTCATTTAAATCAACTGATAAGTAAACATTTTAAAAAAATTCTTAGTTTAAATTCCTCATATGGTGCATGGTGATAGATATAAACCCACATATATAGAAACTCTGGATCCTTCAATAATTTTTAAAAATATAAGTGAATATTTAGTAGTTCCACAGTTTCTTTTAACTTATTACTATTATTAACTGTTAAGTGTCTTGCCCAAAGCTATATCTTACTAAAGACAAAGGCAGGATTTAAACTAAGATCTGACTGTTCCCAGCCCTTACTCCTAACATTTTTATATTGTATCTTTGAAACCTAATGGACTTTTTCAGTTCTCTGTCAATATATCATTCTGAATACTTTTTGTTTGATTATCACTTTCTGCAGTCTAGCAGCCAGAAGGTCCTAAGGACTGAGAGAGTGTATTTATAAGTGGAGCTTTTGAGGAATCTTGTACACATTTCTGAAATACCTTTGACATCCTTAGCAGTTATCAACCATTCTTTCTTCAGGTAGAATTGACTTCCAGTTATCACACCTGTGCCCATCCAAGCTTTCAAACACTCTGTGAGCTATTTTTTTCCCCAATTCTTTGTCTCTTCTGGATTTGAATGTTCTCAATTTTTAATGAGCACATTGTTATCACAAATGCTGTTAACAGTATTGTAGGCTACAAGCAAAACAGCCATTGTTAAGTGGCTTCTATAATTTACTATTTATCACTATTATAATATTTCTCATGTGATATTAACAATCAGTATTATAATTTTAATATTTCTATGAGCAATCATTGGGACAGTTTAGTCTCTAGGGGCTACTAACAGCCCCCTCCTTCAGTCCATAGTTTCTATTTTCATTTGGGAATGGTGCTACATACAAAGTTACAGTGCCATCAATGTGGCTTCTTTCTCAAGTCCTGAACTGTTCAATTCTGCACCTACTGCTGGCTTTTGTGGGAAGTTTTCCTTTAGCATATATGGCCCAGGTAGATCACTTGCACACTTCCTGCAACACTCCTGCTTCTGCCTGAGTCCGACTTGGCTCTCCTGTGGCAGTCCCCAGAGTCCCTGTCAGCTAGTATACTACATTTATAATAAATAAAAGACACTCTCCTTCACCAGAGCACTCATAATCCTGAAGCAGAGCCCCACAAATAGGTTTCAGTTTTCACTCATCTCCTTTACCAAGCCCTTGTGGAGACCACCTTCAATGGCCCCATGTGTCCTTTGAGAGGTTATATTGGGAAATTGATACAGATATTTTGTGATATTGGTTTTAAATACCACCACAATGTTCCAAACACTTTCTGCATTGTTTACTGATGTTTGGGTAAGAATACAAAACATGCTCTAATTTTCAAAACAAGATGTCATCTTTTCCAATTTTAGATCTGGACTCTATAGAAAAGGCTACCTTAGGTACATTCTGAATACCTATGTGGTCCAGCATTTACTCCCTGTGATTTTAGTCCCAATTTTTCTGTTCTTCAGAAAAATTACTAAGTGATATTTTGCCTCATAAGTCCAGAAAGATGCTATGAAGCTTAAATAAAATGAATGGCCTAGGTGATTGACCATAATGTATATTCTTTCTCCAGGATCTCCTTCCATTATTCAATTCCATTAATTATCTGATACATTTGCTTGTTTCTTAGTACCAGTTGCTTCTCTGAATCCATTCAAGTCCATTATTTTTGACTCTGACCTTTCTGTATCTGTCCATCTACTCACTGGATCTTGGCTTTCTTCACATTTCTCTGAAGAGATCTAGATACTTATAATCTTAGATTATCTACTAATATTTTCACTTTGAAAGACCAGGTGGTTTTACTCCTGAGACACTTCCTTGTGGGCAGTCTGTACTACATTTGGACTTTTTTTGAATGTGAATTTGAGAAATGTTGGCTAACCATTCTTCCACATTCTCAAGCCTAAGTAAAATCAGACCACCAGGTAGCCATAGGGCCTCACAGAGGAGATTTTACTATGTTTTAAAATTTTATTTATTTATTTATTTATTTATTTATTTATTTATTTATTTATTTATTGGTACTAGAGATTGAAGCCCCAGGGGCACTCAACCACTGAGCCCCACTGCCAGCGCTTTTTTATTTTTATTTTTTATTTTGAGACAGGGTCTTGCTAAGTTGCTTAGGGGCTTGCTAAGTTGCTGAGGCTGGACTTGAACTTGTGATACTCCTGCTGTAGCCTCCTGAGCTGTTGGGATTGCAGATGTGAGCCATCACACCTCTGCTATTCTGTTTCCACATCATACTTTTGACTTTACTGAGAGTTAGATTAAGTTCTGTCCATAATAAAGTTTCTGTGGCCTTTGTTAGCTGTGTATAAGAAGATCTTTCCTATTATGATCATTGTTATTATTTTGATCATCCTTAAAGATTCACATGATAAATTCTTCTTAGAATATTGTACTGGGTAAGATATTGTACCTTCCTTAATTGTCTTAATTTAGGCTAGATACCATAGACTGGGTAGACTTTATAACAGAAATTCATTTTTCTCAGTTTTGAGGCTTGGAAATCCAAGATCAGGGACCCAACAGATCCATGTTTAGTGAGAATCTTCTTCCTGGTTTGCAGATGGTCATCTTCTCATTGTATCCTCACATGAAAGAGACACAGAGCAAGAGCAAGTTCTTGTATTTCCTTTTATAAGGGGATGATACCATTCAGCAGGGTTTTGCCCTCATGACTAATTACTTCCCACAGGCCCCATCTCCAAATGTCATCAAACTGTGGGTTAGTATTCAACATATGAATTTTGGGGGAACACAGTTCATGACTCTAATGAAATGGTACTTACGTATTATTATATACATAATGTGATATGCAGATTATTGCACACATTACATAAAAAGTGTTAAGTAATTTGTCATATTTCCTATTTTGCATTGGCCAATAGAAAGCATAGAACTGTATGTCGTACTTATTTGCTCTGAGTATAAAGTAGAATATACTTATATTTTGTTTATAAAATTCCTTAACTCAACTTGGCAACTTAAATTAATTCATGATTTTATGCCTTGCCTCATTCCAACAGATACTTAGGGACAGAAATATAAAAATAATGAGCCAGATAGAGTGGCAAAGACAGAAATATAAAAATAATGAGCTAAGTAGAGTAGCACATGCCTGTAATTCCAGTGACCTGGGAGGCTGAGGCAGGAGCATTGCAGGTTCAAACTAGCCTCAGCAACTTAGTAAGGCCCTAAGCAGTTCAGTATGACCCTGTATTAAAATAAGAAATAAATAAAAAAGGACTAGGGTGTGGCTTGGTGGTTAAGTGCCCCTGGATTCAATCCTTGGTCCAAAAGAAAAGGAAAAATATAAAAATAATGATAACAGGACAAGAACCAGGCCATAAAGAAAAGAAATAGTTATAGAGACTAAACAGGGTAGAGAGAAATTAAAGGAAATTGAGATAATAAAATAAGCTAATGTTATCTTGGCCAATGAGAGGAAGCATAACTCCAAGTCACCCTTTCTCCAATACATGAAATGTTCCCACCGCCCTCACCTCCCCCTTGGTGGTGTTGGAGGCTTCTCATCTGGACTGCTGACACAAGGACTCACCTGATAGCTTTACCTTGGAGTATTTCCATTCTGGCTCATCCTGCTTGGTCATTAGAAGGAGTGTCACAGACAAGGAAGAAAACAGCATTAAGCAGGACTTTATAAGGCACAGACATAATGGAGATTGCTGTAGCACCCGCACATATGAAGATGTGTGACCACAACGATAAGGAGAGGTTGGGATCTTGTCAGTACTGCCTTAGTGCATGGGATATTTATGGCCTGAATCTTTTGTTTTCTGTACCATCTTTTATTCATCTTTATTAGCTCCTTCTGATAGCTTTTCAGTTGTAGAAGAAATCTATTTCTTTCTTTTCTTTTCCTCTTTAGGCACCTCTTTGATAAAGCCCAAGAGCTCCCTCTAAGGCTGCTGCTCTTAGATGATTTGTCCTAATGATCTTTATGACACAGCTTAGATTTTTTTGTGTGTGGATTATTATTTTTGATATGGGAAATGCATTTCCAAAATATGAAACTGGGGTGCACAAGAGTGAACTGTTTATCAAAGCCTCCTAGCAAGTAAAGCCAGAGTGAGACTCACAGCTGCGAATGTTTTCTGGGGAATTACAGTATAGGTTTCTAGACATTTCTTTAGACTCATTTGTAATCTTGGTAGTTACCCTTCCAGAAGGTACCAGAGAAAAAGATGGCTAAGTAGTGGCAATCTAATATACACCATCTTTCTTTTTCTAGATGAAATTTTATGGTCATTAACATTTTTTACAAAAGAAAGTAAAATTTTAGGATTTAAAATAGGAATTCAGAGAATAATTGTAAGAAAAATTATCCTTATCAGTAACATGCATACCCCACCCCATTCTTTATTTTTCTCTATTCCATCTCCATATACCTCTTGACACCTCAAATTGCATTTTTTCTTTCTGTTTTGTTTCCTTTTCCTTATCTCTTTTCTTTTTGAGAGGAGGTTTCACTATATTGTCCAGACTGGCCTTGAACTCCTGGGCTCAGGGATTCTCCTGCCTTAGCCACCTAGAATATAGGTGCGTGCCACCATGTCCAGTCCTCGAATTGTATTGTAAGTGTTCTGTGCATGCTGCCATTTTCAGAATATTTTTCATTAAATTTCTTTTTTCAAAATTTGTTGCTTTGAAAAGCCTCCTAGAGTTATGAAGGGTATAGGTCTACACAGTTATTATCTACTATCAGCAAAACTGAATAGCTAGGAGGGAATAATTATATGCTCCCTGGTGCCATAAGCCCCTTCTGAACATATTGCAATATAGACTGGATTCATTTAAAAGTGGTTGTAACTAAATGAATCACAACCTTTGGGGGATAGGAAATAGATAGTATATTAAGACTGTGTAAAGTCTGTAAGAAATCAGTATATTAAAATCTGTCAGAAAAGGTCATCATTGACTATGGGTTAATATCTGTAGTCAGTACCTTGAATAGTGCCAATATGTGTTGGTCCTTATCTTTGATATGACTCAAGCCAGGAAATGAGATCTGAAACTTTAGCTGAAGGGTGTGAACCAGATTGCCAAACTCTTTAATGGAAACAAGTTTCTGTCTTTAAAAAAAATGATGATTTAGGTGTTTTAGTGTTGAGGTATATATAGGATTTTAAAATCTTTGGACTTTGGGACTCAGCAAGAGAAAGGAAATACCCTTTCTCTCTCACTCTACCCACAGCCAATTACCTTTGCAAAAGTGAGTATCAGCTTTGTTTTGCTAATGAGCATTGCCTGAGGACTTTCTGGAAGCTCACTGAACAGAGGGAGTTGTAAGAGTCACAGTGGAACCAGACAACCTGTCAGTCTGTTTATAGGTATGCTCACATTTTCTTTGCAAAGGCATACAAACCAATTAGAGTGAGACTGCCTGATAATATTTTTGAGGGGTGAACACTTCTTTTAATGTTTGTCATGGACATCTATTATATCGCAGAGAAGAGAATCAACAATTTTATTATCAGTTTTTGGAAGGGAATTTGGAATGAAGATGAAAAACCAAATTTCATTGTAACAAGGATCAGCACAAAAGTATCTGAGTCCTTTATCTCTGTAAGTTGAAAGTTCAAAAGAGTGAGAATAAACATGTTTCCTTGGCCATGCTCTTCATTAAGTACCCATTGTTTTGATAATTACTTCATTATAAAGGAGAGATGTGAATAGTGACCTCTGTCCAGTCTGGCTCATGAAAAACAAATGGACTGATTTCCTCTGGGCAATGTGATCAATTACCAGTAATGAAACGGAAATGAATGATTCTCATATGCCTTTGCACATTTTATTTTGCAAAGAAATCAGTGTCTTATGCAGTTTTGGTGAAGGTTAGGAATTAATGTTAGCACTATAAACCATAACGTTCTGCTCCTACCCCAACTCTTCCCCCATCAGGACTTACTGTCAGATAAATTCAAGTGGTGCCTTGAGGAGAAATCAGGTGAATGTGCGGCAGAGACAGTGGAGTTACATTTTGAATGTTTCCTACTATGTGAATAGCAGCCAGTTATAAAATAGGTAACTGTCAGCAGTTTATTTTAACTCTTTTCTACATGAAACCTAAGGGAAGAAATGTTCTTATGTGTAGGGAAGAGGTCGTTTTTTTCCCAATTGTACAATAATTGAAAATTGTGGCGATCACTATTTGTAGTTTTACTATTTGCAATTATAATAAAATGATGGTGATATTTAGAAGTTGATACCAAGACTATATGAACATTTATTGCACAAGCTGGCGTTTAGCTTCAGCATCCAGAATAACTGCCACCACATCCCACTGAAAACCTGACAAGGATTTCTGCTACTGGATGATAGGTGGGTATTGTTACATTGTTCTTCATAGGTTTCTCTTCAGCTGGCTATGTTGGATCTAGGAACTGTAACCTTTCACTTAAGAGATATGGGACACATGAGATAAAGTTTAAGCTCATTTCAGTTTTGTATGTCCCATCTGTTCTTACTTAGACCAAAACTTTAAAAAGTTATATACTTGCTTTGTTATACTAGCAATGAAAAATAGGACTGCAAAGTGTTAACCTCAGTTTTGTTTCTGATACCTTCCGGGAGAAAACTCTCTGGCCTTTTATCACCTGGTTCATAATTACTGCAGAATGAATAAGTAACAGATACATTCCTTTAATACCTTCGTTTGTAGGTGTAGCTTATCAAAATGGTAAATACCAATCAGCATTTTATGCTGGAAAGAGCTGAATAACAGTCATCAGTAGACCTAGTCTGTGGTTCTGCCATTTATGACTGTGGTTCTGCCATTTATGAGTGATGTGATCATAAGAAAGTTGGCTAGTGTTTAGAATGCAGTCTTCTAATCTTTTCAATAGGATTTTGTCCCAAAAAACACATCACTTCTAACTCTGGTGGTCCATGCTTTAGTGATCATTAGCAATAGCCATCTGTTAATATGTTCAGTGGACTATGTATAGGCAATAGAGTGTCAGGAATTTATTAGATGTTGAGAAGATTACAAATGAGTAGCAACAAACTGGTTTTCAGCCTATAGTCTAGAGGAGAAAACAGACAGGTAAATAATTAAATATAATAGGGAGGCAAATACTGGGTAAGACCCATGTATTTGTCTACTTCTGGGACACTTGTGTGGTCAGAATTTGTGTCTCCATTAAAGGGGAAAATGCCTTATAAAAGAGGCCCCAAGAGGTAAAAAGTGGCAATAGATTTTGTGGGACCATTCAGGTACCAAAGCAGTAGAGGCACAAGAAATATTTTAATATAAGGATCTTAAATATGTATTTTCTGCTGTAGCCCATTAAAAAGGGCCAAAGGTTCTTTGCTCCTCAAACCCACTATTCAGTTTTCCATTTATAAAGTTTTTCACATTCCCCTCAAATCTAACATGCCATTAAATGTAAGACACATCATTATTTTAGATACAGTTAAGAAAGAAAAATGTACCGAGAGAACTGTGGCTTCATCATCATATGCATCGATAGAGCTAAGTGCTAGGTGAGTTTTCTCCCTCTATCTTAAACAACTTGAAACAAAGAAGAGTACATTTTTTTTTCCCTAGCTATACTACCTCAGCCGGCAGATATGAGAGCCAAGAAACAGTGCAAAGAAATCTAGTGCTTCCTGCAGCATGGTTGCTTGTTGTAAAACCTGCCAGTGTACAGTCCAGCTCTTTGATTTGGAAAGAGAAGGATGGAAAATAAGAACAGCTCTCTCCTTACTGGGGAGAAGGATTGGGAAGTTGTGACAGCACAGTTCCCAGCTGCCAGAAAAGGACAAACATTTGTAAGGTGCCTTCATTAATAGATGCACCCTGATTTTAGATATGTTAAAACATGTGTCTTAGAATAGGAGAAATAAGATGTGTGTGTGTTGGGGAGAGCTTTGTAATGTCGACAGGTATTGAATGTTGAAAGGCATTGAGGCCACTGACTCATACTGAATGGGTTGTCAAGTAATTCTGTAGATCAGCTATGTTTAGTTATTTTAGCAACTCACCAATCAACTAGTAATCATCCCTTAGACATAAGTAAAAATTATAGTTGATGAAACTGTACTTCATTCTCTTCGAGATAGAGAAAGAGGGAGGGAGGGAGAGGGAGAGATAAAGGAGGATAGTCTTGTCAGCTTTTTCACTACTGTGACTAAAAGACCCAACTAGCACAACAGAGGTGTTAGAGGTCTCAGTCCATAGACAGCAGGTTCCATTCCTCAGGGCTTGAGGTGAAGCTGAACATCATGGTGGAAGAGTGTGGCCAAGGAAAGCAGCTCACATAATGATCAGAGAGCACAGAGAAGCTCCACTAGCCAGATACAAAATATATACCCCAAAGCCATGCCCCTAATGCCCCACCTCTTCTAGCCATACCCTACCCACTTTCAGTTATCACTCAGTTAATCCCTATCAGGGGATTAATTCACTGATTGGGTTAAGACTTTCATAACCCAATCATTTCTCTTCTGAACCTTCTTGCATGGTCTCACATGTGAGCTTTTGGGGAACACCTAACACCCAAACCATAGGAAAGAGGGAGAAAGAGACAGACTGATTCTGTTATGTGCTTTGAGAACAAGCTCCTAGGGTTTCCCAATTTTTCTAATAAAGGTGGAACAGGTCACATTTTGAGAAGCATGCCCTCATAGTTAATATAAGTCATTTTATTTGGAAGGTCTTCTCTTCATTTCTAGCTCTTTCTAGGTAAAAAATTAAAAAATCCTTCTTTTTCAAAAGTCTACAGTACCAGAAAGATTTTCCCCCCTAACAGGAAGTCTCCCCTGGCACACAGTGTTTGTCTCACTTTGAGTTATATGGTCATTTCAGGAAAAAAAAAAACATGTATATCAATACTATTTCTTTGCATAGAGATATCCTTCTTCCTTGAGGGCTTCATAGATTCACGCTTTGGTGGCAAGCTAAGTCCTCAGAAGTCCATTTCATCAGCTATTGGACCTGTCACTGTAGTGCAGACAGCTTTGCAAACAGCATTCCAACCTGCCATGTTCCTTATGTCTGAAGCTGTTCAGACACCACCATTCAGGCTTGTCTGAAGAAAAGAAAATCCACTCATGTGTTAAATTGTGTGCTTCGTAATATATTCATAGAGAAGAAGAAAACATACGATGCCATTGTTAATTGGGTAACCCAAGCATTTGTGATAATGCTCGAGCACATTGTGCAGAGTAACTAATGTGGATGGTTGCGTGGTGTGGGTGGAAATATGTCAGCTGGCTCTTAGCCCATTGGCAAAAGGTTTGGACCATTTGTGTTGGAAAACTTGCTGGTGGATTTAAGAGAATTTGTTTTCCTTCATGAAGGAAATGATGCATGCAGTATTCCATATGTAATGTTTTGAGTAAGAGATAATTGCCCTACACACTAACTGACTATTTGTGTTTATTTAGCAACAGTTTCTACTAGGTTTTATCCACTGTAATGTTTCTTTTAAGTAAATGTTTGGTATATGCTTGTTGTATTTAGTAACTTTTAAAAGATATTGCTATACCTCAGTACTTCTCAAGGTTATCTAAAAGTATCAGTCAAGAAAAACATTTTTAAACTCAGCATCATAGACTCCAATTTTTTTTATTTCTCTGAGGGCTTGTACTCAGTGATGTATCATATTTGTACCAGCATTGACATGCAGTTGAAGTTATTTGTAAGGTATTATGTTATGTATTTTAGAATTTTATTCAGTTACAACTTAGTTTGTGTATCTTTTCAAAAGGAGGAATGAGGATATTTTCTATAGCAGGGTCTTTCCAAGCCTGGTTTCTGGCCTGTGTATATGAAACTTACCTCAGAATTGACTAAAAGTGCAGACTGTTTGGTATTATGGCCCAAATTGTGCCTGTGCCCCTCTCAGATTCATACATTGAAGTCCCATCCTCTAATGAGACTACATTTGTTGGTAGGGCTTTTAGGAGGTAACAATGGTTAAATAAATTCACAAATGTGGGATTCTAATTCCAATAGTATAAGGTTGTTGACCTTATAGGAAGAAGAAGACATTTCTCTGCCTTCCCCCATGCTCTCTTATTCTCTCTTTCTGCATATGCACACACTGAGGAAAGGTCACATGGAGACACATGAGAAAGTGGCTGTTTACAAGCCACACTGGAACCCGACCATTCTGGCTTCTTGGTCTGGATTTCCAGCCTCCAAAACTGTGAGAGATTTAATTTCTCTTGTTAAGCCATCCAATCTATTTTATTATGGTATACATACTAAGCTTAACAAGAAAGATTTTGGTGCCAAGAGGGGGAGGTGCTGCTTTAACAAAAAATTTAGAATGTAAAAGCGACACTGGAACTGGGTAATGGGTAGAGGCTGGAAGAGTTTTGAGGTGCATGCTAGAAATATAGATATTAAAGGCTGATTCTGACCAAGTGTTGTGGTGCACGCCTATAATCCCAGCAGCTCAGGAGGCCGAGGCAGGATGTTTGTGAGTTCAATCCCTGGTAAACCCCCTCCCAAAAAAAGAAATAAGTAAATAAGGTGATTCTGGTGAAATTCAGAAAGAAAACAAGACAGCTGTAGAGGAAATTTAATACAATTATGACGAAATATTAGTAGAAATATGGAGTTAAAAGTCATTGTGGTGAGGTCTTAGAAAGGAGGAACAGGTTATTGGAAACTGGGTGAAAGGTGATCTTTGTTCTAAAAGGCAAGGGACTGGGCTAAATTGTGATCTAGTATTTTGTGGAAAGTCGAATGTATGAATGATGAAATTGTGTAGTTTTAACAGAGTATTGGAAATATGGCTTGGGTCTTCCTTATTGCTTATAGTAAAATGTAAAAGAAGAGAGATGAATTAAGAACGAAATTGGAGCTAGAAACCTAAAAGGTTTGGAAAAATTCTTGCCTATCTATATCATTGAAAATAAGAAAGTGGGCTAGGGTTGTGGGTCAGTGGCAGAGTGCTTGCCTCACACTGTGTGAGGCACTGGGTTCAGTTCTCAGCACTACTTATAAATAAATGAATAAAATAAAGGTCCATTAACACCAAAAAAAAATTTTTAAAAATGAGAAAGCATATTCAAAATAGAAGACCTAGAGTGTGGTTGGATTGTCACTTGGTAAAGGAATTGTTGATTTATATGAACAGAAACACTGCCAGTTTTAACCAAAGGAAGCAAAGATGGGATGAGATAGAGGAAGGCTGTCAGACTTCTTAGATCTTGCAAAACAGGGTGAAAATTCTGTTCACCTGCAAAAGTGTGCTGCTCTTCAAGAAAAGAAAGAACAATCCTATGCAATTCAGCTTATTGAAAACCTGGCGGGCTGGGATTATGGCGCAGTGGTAGCGTGCTCGCCTAGCACGCATAAGGCGCTGGGTTCGATCCTCAGCACCACATAAAAATAAAATAAAGATATTCTGTCACCTACAACTAAAAAATAAACATTAAAAAAAAAAAAAAAAGAAAGAAAACCTGGCTTGTTTTCAAGGCCATATGCTTCCTACTAAAACCACAAAATGTGATTGGCTGGAGCTTTAGGAGTGTGACCCCAACCTGGTAAGGCAATCGGGGCAGGACTCACTGTCCTAGTGGGCCCAGAAGACAGAGCCACCAATCCAGTAAAGGTGGAGCATAAAGCTATAGAGGATTAGTTTTGAGTCTTAAGATCTAATAGAATTTGTCTTGTTAGATTTTGGACTTGCTTGGGTCCTATTTTCCTTTCTTACTTCTGAACTTTTTCCTTTTGGAACAGAAATGGGAATCCTAAGCCCCATCATTGTATTCTGGAAGCATATAATTTGTCATGTTTCACAGGTTTACAGCTGGAGAGGAATCTGGCCTCAGGATGAGTCATACCTCAAGTTTCTTTCATTTCTGATTTAGAGAATTTTTAGATGAAACTTTGGACTTTAGATTTAGAAGTGAAGCTAGAATGAGTTAAGACCTTTGAGGATATGAGAAGGGCTAAATTTATTTTGCATGCAAGGATTGTGGGGGCCTAGAATGTCATATTATGCCCCCCAATTCAAATGTTGAATCCGTAACCCCCAACTTGATTGTGTTTGGAGATGGAATTTTTAGAAGGCAATTAAGTTTAAATGAATGAGGTTCTAATGTGATAGGATTAGTGTCCTCATAAAAAGAGAAAGACCAAGATTGCTCTTTCTCTCCCTACAAGCTCCTCAAAGAAGACACAAGGAGAAGCCAATAAGAGGACCTCACCAGAAACTGAATCACACAGCATGACTAGGAAATCACTCAGACTTCCTAGTCTCCAGAATTATGAGAGGACATAATCCTGTTGTTGAAGCCACCCAGTCTATGGTAATTTGTTATAGCTGACAAAGACATTTAGTTCCTCCCAAATCTTAGTGAACATAAAATAGTAGAAATAAGGTGACTATGAAATCTGTATTGCAAAGAAGGTCCTAGCCCTGGCTCATGTAGGCAGCTGCCATATGGTGAATCTGTAGGAGAGGCCAGATGGTATTTCAGCAGCAAGACTGCAGGGCCTTGGGTTGAAGTTGAGGTATGGCAGCATCATTTGATTTTATGGTTTAAGTGTCATGGTGGCCAAGGACTCAGGCTGGATTAGGGAGGCTCTTGATGCTGTAGGTAGGCCATGTTCTCTACTCAGAAAGCCCCTGAAAATTTTTGGTGAAGTGTGGAACATCCTGTTTACTTCTGGAAGACGTCGCCCTATGAGAGACTCTGAGCCCAGGAACACAGGCCACTGACTCTGGTGGACCCCGGCACTTTTGCTTTTACTTTTCTCATGAAAAGTTGTATATAATGTGAATAGCATCTGAGGAGCAATTTTCAAAGACCAGAGTTTGGGCTTGATAGCATACATGTCCTATAGGGAGGTTTTTTGTTTTTTTTTTTTGGTACTGGGGATTGGGCTCTGGGGTACTCGACCACTGAGCCACATCCCCAGCCCTATTTTGTGTTTTATGTAGAGACAGGGTCTCACTGAGTTGCTTAGTGCCTCGCCGTTGCTGAGGCTGGCTTTGAACTCATGATTCTCCTGTCTCAGCCTCTCAAAGTGCTGGGATTACAGGCGTGCTTGTCTCCTCTCTAGGTTATCAGTAACTTCATGTCCTTCTGGACCCAGCCCTCTCAGATGCGGTTTGTTCCAGATCTTGTTTTCTTTTTTGTTCTACCATATCTTTCTCTCTTATAAAGGTCTGGATATGTGCCTGAGTGCAAATGCCATGCTGTCAATATATACCACAATGAACCTGTCCTGGTCCCAGCCCTTGACCAAGGATTGATAAACTCACCCTTCTAAATATGTTAATGGATTTTCAGATGATGACTTTTCAGGTAACTTATTTCCATTTTAATAAAGAGCCTTCAGAAGGCAAAGCCTTGAAGCATCACAGGGTTATTCTACTGACACATCTTCAGGTCATTTTCCTCTTGGATTAGGCAGCTGTTTCATTGACTTAAGTCAAACAACCACTCAACTTGAAGGTATAAATAAAACAGAATGAATCCAATTCTTCAGGTCATAACAAGCTATGAAAGAGAACTCCTGTACCCTAGCCTAGCACATGTGTGCCTGAATCCTATACCTTGCTTATCCTTTTTGTTCAAGGATTATGCTTTAATCAAAATTCTCATCCTTTCCGCATTTCTCTGCCCCCTATTCCTGTGTGTGTCTGAATCCCCAGCCCTTCTTCTCTGGCCATTTCCACTTAAGCTCCTTCATAGATCTCCTAAGAACCAGCCCCAGCCCTGCACCCTCATTTCCCCTCTTCTTTGCTCTGTGCCTCCTAGGCTACATCTCTAGGAGCAGGATCTTATAAAGTCACTTCTGCTCACAACTCTCACACTTTATATGGTTTCAACTCAGGTCATTAAGAACTTTTGCTTTACTAAGTTTAATCAACACTTCACAATATTTACCCTGGGAGAGGTTTTGTGTCCTGTTAACTATTTCCTAATTGTTTAAGACAACACAACCACCAACACTAAGACCTAGCAATTATGTGTCTTCTACATCAAAAAGAGAAAATTTCTGGGTTATAAATAACAGCTTTAGGAATATGCCCCTGATCCCTAAGCTTTATTCCTTTGAGTCCAAATAGGAGGAATAGAAGCTACTGCTAGTTGTGGTGGAGGAATGAATTTCAGAGAGAATGAAGCAGCGTATCATTCTGCTGTCACATTTGCACAATTTCAGGGATACAGTAGACTCTGAGCAAGAGAGATATGTTTTTAAGGCATGGTCTATCAAGTTTAGCATTATTGTGATTTTGGAATAGATGATTCTTTGTAGGATGATTAGCAGTGTCCCTGGTATCAACTGGTATCAACCAAAAAAATCTCTCCAGATGTTCCTGGAAGACTCTTGGGGAAAAATGTCCTTCCTCTTTCACCACCTCACTGCCCAAATTGAGAACCACTATCATAAAGAATATGCAGTTTGGAGTTTAATTATTGGTGTTGGACAGTATTTTTGAATTAGTGAACTTTTTTTGACTAAAGAAAGAGAAGTAATGGGACCTACTAAAACTTCCTTCATTGCCAGAGAAGCAAGTTTAAGAAGACTCATGCAAAGAAATGACTGTTTTATTAACTGACTGTATCCTGATTTTGTCTTCTTTTTGTATAAAATTGTTGTGATTATTTCCTTCTCTATAGGGTAAATATATGAATGAATATATATTCTAACTTGCTCCTCCCAAACACTTATGTCCATGTTAAATTATTAATGGAGCCTCCTTTCACTTTCAAAGTGTCTGTTTTGGGTAGTGAATTATTTGGTCACCTGATTATTTTTTCAAGTACAAGTTTCATGAAGAAAGCAGATTTCTCCCACATTAACCCAGATCCTCACAGTGCTGTTACATGGTGACCTAATGATTGATCAGTACATATTTATTGAGCCTATTTATTGAATATTTATTGAAAATGAAACTCACTCATTAAGTGTATCATCAGCAGAATTGTCCTGGCCCCTAAGAAAACACTGCAGGCACCCATATACTGTTTCTCTCTGTGAAACATGGTGCAGTTTGTAGTCTTTTCTGGAAGATACTGGAGCTCTGCCCACATTTCAGCCGGAGCACCTTCCCAGACCCAATGAAGACAGCAGGCTAATTATGCACACAGTTGAATGCATTTAACTGTCACTTCCCTGTGCATCTAATTATATTTTGAAAAAACAACCATTATTCATATCTTATACATCATTGGTAGCTCAGGCCTTATTGTTTTTCCAAAGGAGAATAAACAGCTATAGAAATCAGGTGGTGAAGGATATTTCCTATGTGTACAAGAGTGCAGTGCCAAAGAGGTATGCCTCAAAGAATTGTTTTAGGTTGATATCTTTGTCCCCTCGTTCTTCTTTATTCTGTGCCTCATCACTACTGAGTGTACACTGGCACACACAAGACCCAAACCCATACATTCTCAAAATAACTTCTACATACTTAGCTTGCTTTGTCATTTGCAGGTTCCCATTTTGGAATTATTTGCTGAGTAAATTGAGATGCCCTCTTTATGTAGGAGCCATTAAGGAGCAGACTTTAATAAGACTGGTAGAATCTACAACTGGCTTTTAACAAGAACAAGATGGAATGATTGGGATGACTCATCATCATTTTGAAGAAAAACTTCTAATCATAAGCAAATGTACATTTACACTAATATCTTGGAAAATGCCTTATTCCTCTGGAATTGCTGATATGGTTTCTTCCAAAAGTAATGGTAGACTTCAAGAAATATTTATAATTCAAGAAAGTTGAGAACAAAAAGTAATATTATTTTCCTGCTGTGCCTGGTAACTTTCACTTGCATTAATTTCTTATGACCCTGTGAATCAGGGCTCAGCTATTATTGGCCACCTTGTATATTTGAGTCAGTTGGGATTCTGAGAGCTTAGAATTTAAACAGGTCTTCCTGACTCTGAGCCATTCTATCTTCAAGTATTTCATTAGGAGTCTTTTGATCAATTAGAGGTCAAAAACCAAATATTCTAACAGATTTATTGCATTTAATGTGGGGAAATCTTTGTGAGCTTAGATAAATTACTTAAACAACCTTTTTTTAATCTGCAAATGGGAGATAAAAGAGTAACCACCTCATAGGACTGTTAAGCGACAAAAATTAATTAGGTAAAGTATACAGAACTTGCCAAAATCTCAGCGCACAGTAAGAGTTCAGCAATTTTTTATTAAGCTCAGAGAAATAATGCATTCTGATACATTTGGAAGTTATATTTAACACATATAGAAAATAATTTAAATACATTATTGATTCTTTAAACTTTTGTTTTGTGCAGCCATCTGACATGTCATGTGTTTATTTGGCAGCATTGTGCCAGACAGACATCATAAGAACATACAGAAAGTATAAGGACCAGCAAGGCCCTTCGGGAGACAAGTGAACAACTAGACAGACCTCCCTCCACCCCCAAATTAAGCACCAATTCTATTAAATTCTTCAAAAATTTCCTTATGGAAAACTTGAGAAGTAAATGTATGATGTAGGCCAGTTTGACTCTGATTTGGTGCCTGTTTTCTCATTCCTTGCAACCGTGCTTACGATAGTGAGGGAGGCTAGGGTGGAAGGGCAGCAGCAGTGCAATGTCTCCTTGTGTGGCTTCTCTCCACACAAGTAATATGTACAAAAATACAAAGGCCATCCCATGAAATGCTCTATATTTGTGCATGAAGTAACCTAAATGGATTAAAAATACTAACCCAGACTCCTGGCCTACATCTTGACCTTTCCTTTCACCTAACAAGTGGGGAATTTGTATTAGACTGAATAGTATTTACCCTAATACTTAATGTTATGGTTTAGATATGGGGTGTTCCCCCAAAGCTCCAGTGTTGAGGCAGGAGGTGAAATGGTTGAATTATGACAGCTATAACCTAATCAGTGAATTAATCCATTTGATGGATTACTAAGTGGTAACTGTAGACAGGTGGGGCATGGCTGGAGGAGGTAGGTCACTGGAGCATGCCTTGGGGATTATATATTGTGTTTCTGGCTCCTCCTACTGTATCTTTCTCTCTCTGCTTCCTGGCTGCCCTGAGCTAAGTAGCTTTCCTCCCCCACACTCTTCTGCTATGAAATTCTGCCTCATCTTGGGCCCAGAGCGATGGAGTTGGCTGACTGTGGACTGAAACTCTGAAACTGAGCTCAGAATAGATTTTTCCTCTTCTAGGTTGTGCTTGTCAGGTATTTTCTTCACAGTGATAAAAAGCTGACTATACATGAACTTATCATTGATTTCGTCAACTGTTTATTTTGGTGGAAAGATTTACATTCTTTAGAGAGATTTTCAGTGAGATTTTAATAACTTTGAAGCCTATTTACTGAAATATCTATGCTTTCAAGGGTCCTTGCACATCATTTTTTAACAGATTTTTTGAGATGCAATTTATATACCATAAAACTCTTACTTAAAGTATAAAATCCAATGGCTTTTAGTGTATTTAGAGCATTCTGCAAAAACCACCATAATACATTTTGGAATATTTTCATCACCCCCCAAAAGAAACCCTGTACCTTTAATCATCACCACCCACTTTCTCTACCCCCTCCCTCAACCCAGCACTAGCAAGCATGTAATAACTTTCTGTCTCTATAGATGTGACTATTTAGGCATTGGTGTATAAATGGAATTATACAATATGAGGCCGGCACCTTTCATTTAGCATGTTTTCAGATTCACACATGCTGCAACTCTAGACTACTCTTCTGGATTTTCAGTCTCTATGTCCTGATGTTGGATATCAAATAGGTCTTTTTGAATATCTCACAGGGACTTCTAAATTAAACTTCTGTTCCTCTCCATTCCAATATGCTCCTCCTCCTATGTATTCTAACAGGTGAATGACACACCCTAATAGGAAATCCAATAGAGATGTAAGGCTTGTTGCTTCCCTTACATGATCCATCACCAAGTCTTATTGATTCAGTCTCCTGAACATATCATGCATCTGTCCCTTCATCTCTCCTCTCACTGTCATTGCCTTTTAAGCTCTCAAGACTCTACAGTAGCCTCTTAACTTGCCCTTCAGTAGATGACTCCCTTCCTCCTCATTCATTCTTCCTGAGGTTGCCAGAAGGACTACTCTGAAGCAGTAATCTGTAAATATCATTCCTCTGCCTAAAATCACTCATTGTTTCCTCATAATCTGCAGAATAAAATGCAAATTCCTGGCCTAGGTATATCAAACCTTTTGGGATCTGATCTTAACCATCTCTTGAACTTCTTCTTCAACTGTTTTCATCCTGAGTACGGACACACCAAAATCTTTCAGCATCTTTAGATAAGCTGTGGGTATTTTCACCTTCACACCTTCATATCAGTTACCTATACCTACGTAGTCTTGTCTTCAGGTTCCTTTGGGGTCTGGGAAATTGTGCTACAGTTTTTTTGTGCGATTGATAATTCAAGAAACACATTATAAAATACAATTATTATCTCTTAGTTCTTTGCAATGTCTCTATCCTTTGGGGAGAATTTTCAGTAATCTCTGATTGATATGGTTGACTGTGAATCTTGCATTTTACTTTCTTTCACCATAATTATCATTGGGCTATATTTTAGGTGTCCCTTTACTGGTCTGACTTCCTTAAGTGACTCTTAGTTCTCGAGGTATAGAACTACATCTGTTTTATCTTTATGATCTCTGCACTCTACATTGAGAGGCACTGAATAATGTGTTAAATGAATGCATGAATTCTATATGCTGCAAATATGCCAAGAAACCTTAGGTTTTATGTTCCAGATTCTCTATTTCATTGGATTCAACTTCTTCCAGATCTATAGCAGCCAAGTGACAGTATAAGAACTTGATTATGCAGTGTTGGAGGTCCTCTATTCTGTTGGCCTTATCTTAACACTGCTTTGCTGCTAGCTGCTATCTCGCTTTTCTTTCCAGTTCTCATAATTATTCTTGGTATTTTACCTCAGATTTGGCAAGGTTGGATTCTTAGGTGGGTCCACAAAGGCCACAAGGCCACTCTATGGCTTGTGAAGGACCTGTGTGTGCTTAGTCTTCATGCTGAAACCTTATTATTCTATGCAGCCCTGCAGGTGATTTTCTTTGCGAGTGGATATAATGGGAAATGAAACATTTGTTTTTGTAATAGCTAGTGCTTAACAACTAAAGAAAAGTCCAAATAGTTTTACAAACTTTCTATAAGTTCCTTCTGATTCTCCCTTTAAAATGGCAGAATTTACTAGTTAGATTTTTTTTTTAAAGGACAGGGTTGGGGGGTGATAAGGTAATTCAACCCATGCACACTTCTTTTCCCCACACAGTTCTAGAATCACTTCTTTAAACATCTGCTTCTATTGCAAGGAAAACAGCTTTTATTTTAGTACCCCTGTGGGACTTCTGATTCCTCTTGTATTTGCAATTTAGAGGAAGAATTAATAAGGCTGTCTTGTTGAATATTGAAATGGAGAATGAATGCACATTAGACAAAAGAGGCTTTTGCTGTACACATTAAATGTAAAATACTGTATGAAAATATTGATGATATCTAGTTCCAGAAATATAGCTGATGTTGAGTCTCTTAACAAAATTTTTAATACTTTCTTTTTTTTTTGTCATTTGACTTTTGATTAGTAGATTCAAAATGCCTTGTATTTGGGTATTGATTAATCTGAAGAAGTAGAGAAAAAGAACTTAAGAAAAGTTTTTAGCCTTTTGATAGTTCATATAATGTTCCAAATAGACACAATAAACAATTATATTGGTGATTGTGTAAATGTGAGTTTATTATCAAAAAGCTTCATTGCCCATACTTTTTAAAAAAATCTCTCAGAAGTTCATGGTTTAAAAACATTTGGAAATCTTTTTCATAAAGCAAAGGGAAAAAACAGTGGTGTCATAAGGATTGGATGTAGTTACCACACTGAATTGTTTTTAGTATCAAATACAGTAGGTCTGAAGAAATATGAATAGATTTTCAATCATACAAATCCTTTCAGACATTGCCAATAAGGTCAAGTCAGGAGGCCATGATAGCAAACATATAAAGTATTAACTTTCATGATGAAACATTGTTTATCCCAGAAGATAAATGAGATTCACAGATAGAGACCAGGGACATCTGCATTAAGTGTAATATACTCAATGACTAGATGGTAATTTCTTTCAGAGATTTCCCTTTGAATTTACAAAGTAATTTCAGATTCTGAAAATTTATACATGTGGCCTGAGAATTGTTTCCTTCATTATTTGTAAATGTTTCTTGAAATTATCATCCAGATACCCTCAAGGTAGAGAAATCAAACAAGTCTTTCTAAATCTGTTGGAAAAAACAAGCATTCTTCTACGTTCTGTTGTACACCTCCCCAGGCTCTGCTTGAAAGGGAGAGAACAAGGAGAAAGGTAGGATTTGAATGCATAGAGTTACATAGCCACCCTTTGTGGATTGTCACAGAACAAAATGACAGTAAGCAGCAAGGCAAACAAAAAGCACACCAAAAAACAATGTGGGGTTGGTGGAGGGCAAGGGTCCAAGCAGCAGCTGCCCCAGTTGCTTTTGTTGGTCGTCTAACAGAAGTCTGTAAATACAACTGGGTATAGAAACAGAGCCAACACATCACGTATACTTTTATGGAGTAACATATGAATACAGAACACACTGGGAAAGAAATTTTATGAGGTAGCAGTCTTTTGATGGAATGCATCCCATAAATTTTATGCTTGACTATATAAAAAGAGATAAACTGAAAAGCCAAGTCATTTTCCAAGTTAAGAGCAAAGGCTTATTAAAATGACACATTTTCCCTTTGCACTGGAGTTTAAGCTCTGCGATAAGGTTTTCAAAGAGTTGGGTTAGAGCTTTTCAAATATATTGACAATAGCAAGAGACAGATGTCTTATTTAGCTTCTGAGTAGGTTTCTCTCCCTTTTTATGTATTATTGTTAAATTCGGTTTCCTACCTGTTGTAACATAACAAAAACAACTGTCAGCAATTCAGTTCTTACCACCAATCATGTATGCCTGATGTAGGAATATTCACAAAGATTAAACAGCAGTGGCGGTGGCAATGTGGATTCTTATTGTTGACAATAATGAGTATGTTGAATATCAGGCATGAAAAGTAGTATACTGTGGGACTTGAAGGATGTTGATAATTACCTCAACCCCCACCCCAAACCCCCACTCTGCCAACTGCCAGGCAATATTTCTAAGCAATCTGAAGCCTAATATTTCCAACACGCATGTAATTATTTGCTCGTTTATTTAACGAACACTTACATATATGGCAATTACCATGTGCCAGGCACTGTTCAAAGTACTTAAAAATCTGATAGGACAGCTAATCTTATTATCCTTAATTTGCAGATAAGAAGACACAGGCAAAATAACATATCAATTACTTTCCCAATTATTTGAACTCAGATAAACTGGCTCCAGTATCTGTATCATTAGCTACTGAGTTATAAACATCTACCTCTCCAAATGAAGAATTTATACAGACAGGCTGTATTTTAAAGATGAATATACTATAGTAACAAGGAACAATATACTGATAGCAATGAAGACATGAACTCTAAGCAAAATAAAATTCTCATTATGAGCGGACTGGCTTTCCCAGAGAGGAACTGAGCTTGGCACATTTAGTAGAGGGACAGAAAGGCTTAAAACCCAGGCTGTCAGATCAAGAAGGCTTAAGGAAGGCTCTAGGCATATTTAGAAAAGGGAATTTGGAAAGTACAATAGATGCTCACAGTGGACTTCTGTACAGACTTGACTATTGGAGAATATTAACTGGTTCTGACCACCTTAATGCCTTCTTAATTTTGTGCACCTCATTTCATTCTGTTCCTTGTTATTCTCTTATTCTTCCTTTCTTACTCTTTTCCCCCTCCTCTTTAAAAATTAATGCCAAGATTATATGCTATGTGTAGCAACCTAAGATTTTATTTAATTTTTTATTGACTACAATGTACACAAGCCCTCGTGTTAAGCACACTGAAGGTTATTTAGACCGCAAACCAATGGTCCATGAGAAATTCAATCCACATGGTATGGTGTGTGGGTTAGGGTTAGCTCACTTAGTGCTGTATTTGTGTTTTCAACGGAGTTAGTAGCTCTATCAGCCAGGATAAGCTTTCTTAAACAACACATACAACTCCACACCCATGCACATCTCAACAGTTCAAAATAACAGTTTTATCTCTCACTCGTGTGACACATGTATCATGAGAGGACACTTGGGCCAAAGTTGCAAGTTTTCACTCTGGACTTGGCTTGAAAGATCAGTGGCTATCTTGAATATTTGTAGCGATAACAGAGAGGAAAGAATTTAGGAAGGTCATAAACTCACAGCTAAAAGCTGGTTTACAGATCTAGTTGCATGACCCAGTCCAGCCACTAGGGGGCCAGGCAGTGCTGCCTCAGCTTGTACCCAGAAGCCACCCATGACTCCCACTTGCAAAATTTGGAATTCAGAAGGATTTACATAAAGATTGGAATTTCTTTTGAAAAAAATTGGAGGATTTGACAACAATACTCCCAAAGACTTTCTAGGAAACAGTTGGTTGGAGCTATATTGTAGGTTTCCCCTTTGTATAAAACCTGTAGAATGTTTCCAATATATCTACTCTCCCTAATCTACCTGATTAGGTCTCTAGGCCATATTTGTTATTGTGCTACTTTTTTTTTCTTATAGAGGATATAAAAGGGAAGTACTTTTACCTATGTCTATTAAAAGTGAGAAAAATAAAAGACAATAAATAAATCACACAGAGACAAAAACAAATGGATTTTAAGAAGAATGGAAGTTTTTAAAAAAAAAATGTGTGTGCTATAAAATGTTTTCACTTGCTTAATATTGTTTACTTTTGGAGGGAAAAAAAGGCTTTGGCAAAATTTACTTGATTTTCCCACTGAAGACATTTGAATTATCTGCCATTGTCTATATAAATTTAAAAATTGGATAGATAGGGATTAATTTATGTATAGTAAAAAAATCTTTTAAAGTTCCACTTGTTTAGTTTTTTAAGTTATTATTTAGTGGTCATGATTTACTATAAATAGAGGTTGTGATAGTTGAGCTTTGAAAAGAACACTAGCCGGGTGGAGTCTAAAATAAACTCTATGTGAGCAATGACATGCCTTTTCCCTCTTGCTATTTTAGATGTTCTTAAGAATCTTATTTTCTCTAAAAGTCCTCTAGGAAGATTCCTATATATTTTTATATTGACAATAATAGGAAGAGGGTGGGATTTAGTTGATTTAGAGATTGACTTTTTTTCCAATTCAAATAATTATTCATGTATATGGACTCAAAAGTAAATTTTGTTGTTCAAAAAGAACATTGGTCAGCCTAATGTTTTTGAAGTTTAGATTAATTTGAGGAGAAATTTAAGGTTGCGTGATTGAAAGTAATATTAAAAGATTTTCCATGGGCTGGGATTGTGGCTCAGTGGCAGAGCCCTTGCCTAGCATGTGTGAGGCACTGAGTTCGATTCTCAGCACCACATATAAATAAATGAATAAAATAAAGGTCCATCAACAACTAAAAAAAATTTAAAAAAAAAAAAGATTTTCCAAGTGTCACTGGACACTACTGAAGTTAAACCATGACACTGTGCTCTTTATCATTTCGTGATCATCCACACTTTAGAATTGATCCATGGAATCTAAAATTTGGCATTTCACTTACCATTACTGTGAGAGCTCTACACATTGCAGTGAACTTTTTAAAAACTTTTTCTATTAAATTGGGATGAAAGTGGTTATTTAAACCTGAATATGAAGTGTCACACTTTAAAGGATATTAAAATTTAGATGGCTCAATATATATTGCAAAATCATATGAATGGCCACAGACAGCTGAGTGAATAATTTTGAGGAATGACAACTCAATGTGTTATTTCTTTCAGATGAAAGCTGTAAAAACTCACTGTCTCTACTCTACATTTTAGAAGTTAATATAAGTTCAATCTATTTTTATATTTCAATTGTACTTGAATTTAAAATGCCAGGTTTTATCCATCTCTTATAGTAACTCTGAGTCTAAGCATTTCCCCAAATATTTTTAAAGCACATATAAAAGATTATTGGGAAAAAAAACCCTGAATAATAGATTGGCTCTTGCACGTTAATCAAAATATGGGTAGTTAAAAAGATACTCTCCTTATAACAAGATTATTGAACATTTTGGATGAAGGTACATCTCATACTGAAGTGTGATAGGCCCCAATTTCTTTTGAAGAGAGTAGAGTTGAAATCACAGTATATTCACAGAAAGATAAGTATCCACATATCCATAATTTTTGGAGGGGAGGAATTTTGAGATGATGAGTCCTTTAAGAATTTTGATCCAGGGGGCTGGGGATATAGTTAAGTGATAGAGCCCTTGCCTGACACACCCAAGGCCCTGGGTTTATTTCTCAGCCCTGAAAGAAAAAAAAATTTTTTGATCAGGTATACTCCTTACTAGCTTTACATATTAAGGACAGTTGGTCACAATATATAAAATACAGAATCCCTAAACAATTACTTCTTTCTTGTTGATTGTCCCACATGTACATTATCATTCCTTCCTAATACCCTGTGAGCTTTTTTTTTTTAAGCTAGGTTCTGTTCCTCCATCAAAATGTAGTTGTCTAATTTGAGCATTTTAGTCTGTTTGTGATGTTCACACCATCTCTCTCTCTCTCTCTCTTTTTTTTTTTTTTTTGATACTAGGGATTTAAACCCAGGGGTACTTAACCACTGAACCACATCCTCAGCCCTTTTTATTTTTTATTTTGAGACAGGATCTCGCTAAGTTGCTTAGGGCTTCGCTAAGTTCCTGAGGTTGGCTTTGAACTTGCCATCCTCTTGTCTCACCTTCTCAAGCCACTGGGATTACAGGTGTGCACCACCACATCTGTAATCATCACACCATCTCTTTAATTACTGAAGTACACCCATTATTTTATTACTAGAGATATAATCCAGAAAACTTTGAATCTTTACCTTTTTTACCCCCATTTTTTTCTCTGAGACCTTTGAATGTTAGAACCTTATAATTATTAGAGGTGCTGTATATAGTGACATAATGTCCTATGTAATGGCGTCATCATTATTTCCCAAGGCCTCAATGATTTCCCTAATCCATGGTTTCTTCCACTGAGTCAGAACGGTGTTGAGAGGGGTACTTCTCATTACTTTTCAATCTCCTGAGAGATTAAGTTGTCAATTAAGCAAGTAGGACTTTTGTCAGATCCTCTACTCTTAGCTGCGTGAGAACAGCCAGCTAGGTGAAGGCTTTTTCTGCTTGGCATCACCTCTGAGTTCTCTTCTCTTTACCATCAGGAGAGCTAAATATCTACAAGGAACGAGCTGTCCCCCCTTCAACTGTACGTAACCTCATTGCATCATGTAGGACTTAATAAATGATTTTACAATGAATTTTTGTTGAGTGATACAATAAATGACTGATTCCAGATCAATTTTCTCTATCATAAGATTCCTTCTGTTTTTCCTTCTGTTTATCCTCAAATACACATTTCTTCCATGCTCTATCCTCAGGTTTGAGATTTTAGTGAATATCTTCACATCTTATGCAGCATTTTGTACAAGGTGACCACTTTCTTATTGCTGTATTGAGTTGTGAGTTCTAATTCATGTATTAGGGAAACTAATGAGAATTCATTTACTAATCATATGAGGTTTTAAATCTAAGTTTACTGGTTATTCCTATTGTAAACATTTTGATTTCCCTAAGTTTTAAGTATTATACCAGGTAATCTTTCAAGTTAGCTATGATGGAGGATTTATGGACTCTTCCTCCAAGATATTCTTTTGAGGCTTTGGGTGTTGACTAACAATATAGTCTTATTTCAGCATTTTCTCTCTCCTTTTCTACATTTCAGTTTAAAAGACCCTACTGAGTGTCTATTTTGTCATGTCTTTAAGTTGCTTTCACTATAAGAAGACATTAGGTTTACCATAAGAATTTACACATTTAAAAATGTTTTCAGCATGTAAAAGTGTTGGTGTAGGTTCATAGCAGAAGTAGTTAAAATATGTGTGTTGTGGATTTGAACAAAGACCTTTCACCTTAGACTCAAGATTATCTGATTATTAAAACACACTCACATCTCAAATCCTCAGTTCTCTTATAATGTCATGACCTTTAACTGCAAGAAGAGATGCAAATACCACTTGTTCTCACAAACACTTAAGCCATTAGAGGGGTATTTTAGATTTCATTCGGCTTTTCCACTATTCTCGGAGGATTAACTGAATTGATGAGGCTCTGATGGGTATGGTGCATTTGGGCAGGAAGAGAGCAAGCCTCTCTATTAGCTCTTGGTATATATCAATTATACAGTGCCTTCCCTGCATTTAACAGCAGTGCACCAAATCATCACCCAGAATTCTGTTCATCTACTAGTCCTTAAAGTTTTGGGGCACATAGAAAGCTCTGGCTTAAATTTAAAAAAAAAAAAAAAAAAAATCAGTGGCCATCTTCTTTGAAAAGTGCCAGAGTCTAATACCCCTGTCGTAACTTCAGAACTCTAAGGGTACAGAGCAGTGGTCTTCAACCAAGTATATAGAGAGAGCTTTTGAAAACCACTGCTGGCTGGCATCCATTCCCAAAGATGCTAGAGGGCAACATTTTGGGGAAAGTTTTAAAAGCTTCCCAGGTGATTTTAATGTGCAGTTGATCTTGAGAACCATTGAGCTGGTTAAATCTCAGTGTGCATGAAGATCCCCTGGGGGTCTTGCAGAATCCTTTTCAGGGAGTCTTTAATCTGGAGCCTATGAATCTGCATTCCTAATCAGCCTCGAGGACAATGAGATGCTGCTGGTTCCTGGACCACACCAGGGTAGTGAGCATGTAAACTTTCTTTCTTTTCCTTTTTGTCGTATTTTTCCCACTTTCAGAACTTCAAGGGTAGTTTTCATTCCATGAAACCTTCCTAGAGTCTTTTTCTTTTCTGCTTTTGCTCACAAGTTTTTCTAAGAGCTCATTCCTTTCTAGTAAACCAGGATATAGAGGGCATTCCTCCACCCTTGTGCCTTCTCTTCCAGTAGGAAGGCCAAGTTGCATTTATTGGACGTGTAATTGGCAAGTGCCTTAGGCAGGAAGATAAATATAACTCTGGTCACTGCAAGGTTTCCTTCAGTGGTCCTGTCTCCCTTGTCTTAAGTTGAAAAACTGCCTTTTATCTCTCCCCTGGGAGTCTTTCTTGCTAACTTCTGGGACAGACAATATCTAAGTGATCTAGCCAACCATCTTCCCCTGCAGCTAACCTCTGCTTAATTGCTTGTTGTTGATAATTAGCTCTAATTTGCCCCAGCTTTCTTCAACTTCGAAAGCAATATTTCAATATTCAATATTCTGTTTTAAAGCCCTAGCTTTTTTGTTTCTTTTAAGTTACCAAGAAAATCCCAGATCTTTAAACTATGTTAAATGGTGGTTCTCAACTTTTAATGTGGGTAAGAACTAATTGGGCTCCAGATTAACAATGATGGTCCTTAGTTTCGTAATTGAGACTCTGAGTTAGGGAGTCTGTTGAGGGCCCTTTTATGTGCATCTCCATTAAGTGCCCACTGTGGTGATCTTTGTGGAGAAATAGTATTTCTGATGCGGCTTTTCAAACTTCAATGTGCATACAGATTGCCTGGAGTTCTTTGGGTTTTTTTGCACTAATATTAAATATATATTTAGGTATTATGCTATATGCGATATATACCATATATTTATATATTATACTATTTAGCGAATTCATTAATATAACTAGTAATTGATTGGCCTTGAATAATGGAATACTATGAGATATTTCACTTGCCTAATCTCTCTTCAGATATCTCAGCCTGGACATTACCTCTTTCATAAAATTTCCCCTGCCCCTCAACAAAGTCAAATATTTAGTGTTCACCCCATTACTACACTTCTCCCTGTACGGGCCTTGTACATTTGTCTTTTTCCCCAGCTAGCTATAAGAAAACAACAACAAATGTGACGATAGACTGGCCCTTATTTATCGTATTTAAATTCCTAATACTGTACTTAGTAAAAAGAAGTCATTCAATAATGTTTCTAAATGAATAGGGGGATAAAATATCATTCTGTGGTATTTAGGGATTATTTTGTATAGAAAAGCCTCATTTTCATTTTTCTTTCATTTGTTCTTTTAGATATACATGACAATAGAGTGTATTTTGACACATTATACACACATGGAGCATCATTTATTCTAATTAGGATCCCATTATTATTATTATTATTTTTGTATCAGGGATTGAACTCAGGGTCACTCGGCCACTGAGGCACATCCCAGCCCTATTTTGTATTTTATTTAGCGACAGGGTCTCACTGAGTTGCTAGTACCTCGCTGTCGCTGAAGTTGGCTTTGGACTCGCAATCCTCCTGTCTCAGCCCCTAGAGCTGCTAGGATTACAGGTGTGTGCCACTGCACCTGGTTTAGGATCCCATTCTTGTGGTTGTACATGATGTGGAGTTTCACTGGTCATGTATTCATAGATGAACATAGGAAAGGGGAGTTCTTGTTACAAGTTAGATTCTGCTTTAAAGTTCTGTGGTGGTTATTTCTAACAAGCTTGGGAGCCACTGTACACAAATAAGGCTTTAAATCATATAATTAATACCACCAAATTTAGACTTATAAATTAAACTAATTTAAACTAATCTCTTTTTATTCTCATCCCTATAGTTGAAACATAAACTTAAGGGCTAAAATCTCAAATCATAGAATTCCACACTTGGAAGTGAACTTCTACATAACTAGTATAGAGGTTTATTTTTCCCAAGCTCAACATAAAAGCCCAAATCCTAAACTCTACCTCATTTTCTATAGAGAAAAAAATTTAAAATTACTATCTTTTAAAAGACCTGATTTTTCAGTTTCTCTCAGGCTTCAGCTGGCCTTTGATAGATTGGGTCTGTCAAGCAACTGAAATCCAGGCCTTTACTTGTGGCCAGGTACAGAAGTCACACTGATAATCACTGAAGAGTTGGGATGGGGCCTTAAACTTGTGCTGTGTATGTAGTGACCATATAATGTCTATTTGTTTATTACTTAAATAAAATCTCCATCATGGTGCTGATTTTAAAAGTTCTTTGGACCTGTAGATCTTTTGAAAGACATAGTCCCTATTTTTCTTCATATTAAATATCAAAAGTTACACAAGACTGCCCTGGAGACCCATTGTTGATGGGGATAAGTTTAGTCTTTGCCTTTTTTGTTGCTTTAGCAGCTGTAACATGAGAGGGATCCATCTAAAGCTTCGATAAACTGACGTCTCTCATGTTGAAAGGAAATTTCAGCTTTTCAAAACATCTTTTCTAGGTTAAGAGAAATTCTTGAGCATCGTCTGTGGAATTTATCAGTTTGTAGAAAAAATTCACATATTTACCTAAGAAGAAAAGTGAATCAAAAAGCTTAGTATGGACTGAGCAAAAATCAGGCTGAATTCAATCAAGGTCCTCCTGCTACCATCTGTGTGACAGGATTTAGATTATTTATTCTAGCATCTCTGTAGTGATTTTCCCTCCTGTGAAAAGGAGATAATAATAGTCAATCACAAAGCTGTATATAATTACAAAACATGATAAAAAAATCTATAACATAATATGCAGCAATGAATAATCATTAGCTGTCTTTCTAGATTTGTTTTCCCACATATCACAGCTACTGTGGATTCTTACTGTTTTTGCACATTTGCTTTCTCTGAGCAAAATGTTTAATTTTAGCATATTTAGTGTATTTAAATCCTTAAAGTTTTATATAGGTAACATTAAAGACATTGATATAAGTGGAAGATTATAGCAAAAACATTGAAAACTATACATCACCATAGGACCTTTTAATAAAAGCCAGATCAGGTATTCAGAATAAAATTTATGAGGGGCTGAGGTTGTGGCTCAGTGCTAGAATACTCGCCTCGCATGTATGAAGCCCCTGGTTCGATTCTCAGCACCATGTAAAAATAAATAAATAAAATAAAGGTATTGTGTCCATCTATAGCTAAAAAAAAAATTAAAAAAAATTTATGAGAGCAGCAAGAGGATACATTTGTACTGGATTATAAAATTGAACATTATTAGCTTTTTAGAAAAATGATCATTTCATAAGATAAATCATTTCTCTGAAATATTTGCTATAAATGGTCTAATGTTTATTGTTCTTTATGAAGTATTTGCTGATCCATGGAAAAACTATCAGGCTATAATAATTTTGTTTTACTGTGTAGTTTCAAATGTAACTAAATTCTTTATGTCCATTTCTTTAACCTGGGAATTCTCAACCAGGATCAAGTTTCCCTCCCTTTATCTCCAAAGGGATCATTTGGCAGTATTTGGGGACATTTTTGGTTACTGTGACTGGAAGTTAGTGCTAGTGTGTAGAGGCCAGGAATACTGCCCACAGGATAACTTCTGCACTAAAGAATTATTGGACCCAAAGTATCAGTACCACCGAGGTTGAGAAACTCAGGTACAATCTATAGAAAGATTAAAACAAATGGTACAGTGTTCAAAATTCTCCGGCTCTGAACCATGTTTTCTTAATCAGGTCAGTATTATTTTCAAAGAGCAAAAATTGGTTCTTGGTGGATGAAAAAAATCTTAAACATTAAAATCATTTGTGACCCCCTAAAGTTCAACTTCACCATGCAAAGATATACAATGTTATCTATGATGTTAGAATTTCATATGGGTAGAGCTGTGCACAGTTAAGGGGAAAAAAGTGTCTAACTTGGCTCCATAGTGGGTGATAATGAACAAATAAATCTGAGAAACACTGT
This sequence comes from Geosciurus inauris, assembly GCA_004024805.1. NCBI lineage: Eukaryota > Metazoa > Chordata > Mammalia > Rodentia > Sciuridae > Geosciurus > Geosciurus inauris. The sequence goes on from PVHX01005957.1 coordinate 53,011, forward strand.
TCTGTTTTTATAGGTATAAGTTGTCAGGGGGCCACTTGCTAAATTATGCCCACATCCACTTTTGTGTCTTCTAGGCACTGTGATAGCCAATCGTGAGACCTGGCAGTAGTCATGGGAACTCTTCTGCTTGAGAGCTCTCCACCATCCCCTGGCTTCCTTCTTGTTTTAATACTCCAGACTTAATCCAGCCACAAGCACCCTCTGCACTCCTGCCCACTCCCTCTTGCTTTTCTCACATGAAACTTCCTACCTTCTTTTACTTATTACTTTGATTCACTGTTCTACTTTTAAGTCAAAATAACCCTACCCCTGACAGTTCTCTGCCCAGGAAGAGGAAAACCATAGAACTGTTGCTTTAGCCTTGATAGACCGAGTATACTTTGGCACATCCATTCATTCCTCTCTGCTTTTCTTCAACTGCCCTTCCTTGAAAATCAATATTTAATTCATCCAACACATAATGTTCAAATGCTTCACATGAGTCACCCACAGTAAATTCTTCTGTTGAGGAATATGCATTTTAGGAGACAAAAAATAACAATAAACATAACAAATGAGTAAGTCATATATTATACAAGGTAAAACATGCTACAGAAGAAAAAGTATACAATAGGATAGAGGGGATTTGGAGGTGCTGGGACAGGAGGGTTTGCATAATGAATCAGTGATCAGCATTTGCTTCACTTATATATATATAAAACAACATATTTCTTAATCATACCTTAAAAATAGCTAACAATTTTTAGGACATAAATTGTCTGCTTCCAGGTAATTTTCATTAAAATTACCTGTGAAGTAGATACTATCATCACCATCTCTGTTTTACAGATTGAAGCCATCAAAAATAAATATGAAATAAGAGCATAGGCAACTTTCCTAAGATTACAAATGTAGGAAGTAGAGGAGCAATATCTAAACCTAGAAGTCCTGCTCTGAAGCCTCACCCCAACTATTGTGTTATGCCTCATTTCTTCTGGATTTAACTTATTACTACTAAATTGCTGTTTAGTAACATTTTATAGGTAATACAGCATGTTGATTGTAAAAGAAAAAAATGCACCAGATACTTATTTGAAATGGCAAGGAAGACCTTATTTAAGACTGTTGTGACGGGGAGAGGTTGAGCTCAACTGTGGATATAGCAAAGACAGCTGAGGATTTATAGTCAATGCAGAGTGCAGAGTCAGTGGGTAAAAACATGATAAAACCTTGATTCAATATCAAGGATGGGATTCTTGATAATCAATTGGCTATGATTCTTTGATACAGCTGTCTTCAGGAAGCCAAAGGTGAGACAGCAGTGATGGTTTGTTTGCTTGAGAAGAAGGCTCCCAGGATCCTGGGGACAGTTTGGCCCAGGAGGCAGTTCTTATTATGATTGAGAGAGGACCCTGACATTGGACTGCTGAATCTGACTTCTGGTTCCCATTTACCAGCTGAATGGCCCCAGGAAGGTCACATGAGCTCTTGGTGCTTCACTTTCTCATGAATGCTGGCTCACAGATTGTCATCATGAGGGCTGAAGTGACATTAGCACCATTTACTGATTGATTGTCCACCATATTTAAGTCTATATATTCTCCTTGTAATGTCACTCATTAACGCAGTGGTCCTGAGAGACAGGTATCATTGGCTCCATTTTATAGATGAAGAAACAGGGGCTCATGTAACCTATTTATGGATTCAAAACAAGCAAGTGGAAAGGACTACATATGATTTCACTTCTGACACCAAAGCACTTTCTCTTTTATTAGCTTACTCTATAATAAATGGTGTTACTGCAACATTACAAGAAGAAAACAAACACAGGTCTGATTTTTATTGGGAGAAAACATGGTTAAGTCTTCTGGAATCCCAGCAATCTTAGGACACTTGTGCCTTCGGGCATTCAAGGTTGACTTCTGGGAAGATCTCCCTTCTCAGTCCCTGCACCTGCCTTCTGTCCTGGGATCTAAGACATGTGCCAGAGTTTCTTCTATCTATCCCTTGACTGCATTTGTCACTCCATCAGGGCCAGCTCCTTCTCTACAGCCTATCCCATGCTCAAGTCTCTTACTTCTTCAACCCTGCAACACCCTATCCCACTCTTTTCCCTCTCAGGCATCCACATGGTAAAACCCATTTACAGCTCTTTTCTTCTTCAGCTGCTTTTTACTGTTCAGCCACCCCAAATTATGCTTCTATTCCTAACTATCTGATCTCACTGCACTTGACCTATATATCTGGGATGTACAGTATAGACACCCTTTCCTACTTGAAGTTCCCTGTTGGAATCTTCCTATAAGACTCCCTACTCTCTTAGTCTGCAGGACATGCTTATTTCCTGGTATTGCTCTGATCTTCCTGATAATTCCTTTGTGAATGTCTTTCACTAATGCCAAAATGAGGGTATACAAAACAGTTTTGCCTTGATTATTTCTCCTCCTTGTGCTGCATACTTTATCTTTCATGTGTCCCTGTCTTGTAGATCTGTATCTCCAAATATTACTCTGAGCTCCCAAACCATATATTTGCCTATCACCTACCAAATATCTCCACAGATTCATCACACCTAAAAGTAAACTAATCCTGTCCTTTTCCCTGTCAATGTAATTCTCCTCTGCTAGTTCTTACTTAGATATTGGCATCATGATTCAGGTCACCATCCAAGATAATGTATGCACCAGGTCTAGTCTTATTCATAGTAGCTACTTACTAGATGTTGGTTATTAATGTTAATCCTAATACAAGACCATGGTCTGAAAGGCAATATTATTGACATTATATAAATTAGAGAAGAGACACAAAGTGATTAAGTGACCTGTTCAGTGTTATTCTTTCTTTACTTCTTCCATTGCCTTTGTTCAGATTCAGAAAACAGGGTCTCACTGAGTTGCTTAGCACCTCGTTTTTGCTGAGGCTGGCTTTGAACTCACTATTCTTTCAGCCTCCACCTCCTGAGCCACTGGGATTACAGGCATGTGCCACCATGCCCAGCTCTTTATTTCTTGTGTCTACCTCTTTTTTTTTTTTTTTTTAAGAATTTAACCTTTATATTTATGTATTTGTTTTTTATGTGGTGCTGAGGATCGAACCCAGTGCCTCACCCATGCTAGGCAAGCACTCCACCACTGAGCTTCAGCCCCAACCCTACCTCTTTTAATAACTCCCCTTGACTCTTCTAGTAGTCAAGTAGTTCATAGTAGTTTCCTGGCCCCCTCACTCCATCTGCCTTCTGGCTACGACAGAGTGATCATTGTAAAAGATGTTACCTGTCTGTGATACTGCCTTTCTAAACCCTTTAGAGAATTATATGACTTACACCTGATTCCATACACTGTTGTGACCTGTGAGGCCTCCTGAGCTCACCTGTCTGCCTCATCTGCATCCCCAGTCTTGAATCCCATGGTCAGACTACAGAGAATGATGAGTTTCATCTCCAGTTTGTCAAACTGTGTACGCTTGCATGACTACATTCACACTGCCTCCTCTACAAAATGCTCTTTTCTCCTCTGTCCTCCCAAGGAACTCCTGCTCATCCTCTATGGCTGAGAAAAAAATATAATTAAATAAAATAAATAAAAATTAGCTACCTTGGGAGGTTTTACTACCTGGAATCTCAGGTACAACTGAGCACTATTTCCTCCCAATAAACTTTACATGCATATTTAATATGGCATCTTGAACAGTTCAGTTGTTCTAATTTGGGTGTTTGAGCATTTCAGAGGTTAAACTCTGGGTTTGAACTTTTCATCTAACTCAGTGGTTTTGTGTCTTGAGGCAAATTACTCTTCCTCTCATCTTACAAAACAGGGGTCAAATAGGGCCTTTTAGATTACTGAGATCATTAGCCAAGCTAATCTTAGAAAATGTTAGACTTATCAGACCATGTCCCTCTGCTGCTCTCAATGTTCCAATGGGCTCCTGTCACAACTACCTTACACTTGAAACTGTTATCTTTGCTTTCTAAATATATTCAGTTCTGACTCAGGAGGGAGAGAATGAAAGTTGCCTGGACTTGCCTTTGCCTTTATCATCCTGTCACGGTCCAGCCCTTGCCTGTATTTCTGACTTGATGTCCTCTCCTCCTTGGCTCTCTCACTTCATACTTCCTGGCTGTCTTTGACTGTGACATCTAGACTGTTGCCTCAGGGCCTTTGCACAGTGTTCTCCACCTGGACTGCTTTTCCTACTGTCCAGGTGGTTCACCTTCTTCTTCAGTGAAAGCTGCACTCAGAGGTACCTAATCTGAAGTAGGCCTCTCTGCTTCATTCATTTCCCTTTGACTTTCTTTAGGTTTCTTCATCACACTCATCACTGACACATCAGTCATTCTTTCTTTCTTTCTTTCTTTTCTTTTTCCTTTTTTGATCTCTCATTCATTGCCATGAAAATGCCATTGTTGCAAGGACTTTGTTCAGTTTACTACTATCTCTTCACATCAGGATTAATGCCACACTTATAGGACGCATTTGAATATATTTCTTGAATGGATAGATGAATAGGTTAGGGGATTATATAATTATTATACTAATATTTTTCCTTATTGGATGTTTTCTCGAAGTTTTGTAAACCGTGTTCCTTGGAGTCCCAAGGATTTACACTGACATTTCTGCAGGGGACCCATTGTCCTAGTTTTAGCATTAGAGTTTCAATATTATTGGTTGCATATATTGATCTATAAAAATAGATTCACTGCTAAAGACCTTTGAAATTCACTGACACAGTGTTCTTCCCAACACATTCTCTTAAGTCATTTGATGAATGTTTTCTGGATAAATGATTCAGGTAGAATAAAACTGCAAGAGATATCTTTTTAAAGATATTTTTAGTTGTCAATGGACATTTATTTAATTTATTTATATGTGGTGCTGAGAATTGAACCCAGTGCCTCACACATGCTAGGTAAGCGCTGTACCACTAAGCCACCACTCCAGACCAAGCAAGAGATATCTTTAACATAAAGGATAACATAGAGCTGGCACTCTTTTGAATATCCTACCATAATAAAATATTCCCAGCAGCATTAACTTTTATTTGTGTATCCTTGCAAATCTAATTTAGATTTGATTAAAAAATTAAAATATATACTTAAAATATTTTCCTAATACAGTTTAATGGCTTTTCTACTATTTTGGCATTACTTTTATTATTTTCCTGATATTATTAAGTAGTCAGTGAATACCAGTGCTCAATATGGAAACTGTAAGCTCTAATTAAATTAATGACTCTAGTATAATTGCTTTATTATTATTAGCAAACTAAAAGAAGATAGTGATGCAGCTTTTTCTGCATCTTGTTAAAATATTCCTTACTAAAACTATACTACATTTTCAAGATGTTTAGTGATATTTGACTTGAACAGGAGTGAATTTATATTTGTATTCGATGACACTTTTGAAAAGATTGCATAATTATACTTGATTGACATGTATAGTTGATGCACATAAACTCATTTGAATTGATAGAATTAAGTCTGGCCATACTGAAATGAAACTTTTAAGTGTATATTTCTTATTTTATAAACTTAAGTAGTAATAATAAAAACATCACAACCATTCAAGGATTAAAAGGAATTACATATTTTGTCAGGTGCTCATGCCTTTAATCTCAGTGCCTCTGGAGGCTGAAGCAGAAGTATCAAAAGTTCAAGGCCAGCCTCAGCAACTAAGTGAAGCCCTGAGCAACTTAGTGAGACCTAGTCACAAAACAAAAATTTAAAAGGACTGGAAGTATACTTTAATGATAAAGTACCCCTGGCTTTAATCCCTAATAACCAAAAAGAAAACAAAAACAAAGTTTATATTTTAACCTAGAGGCGTTTTGGGGTATTTGTGGCTTGAAGACCTCTCGTTCTTCTGAATCTATCATAGTACTTTCCAAGATAATGTTTTTAATTCTCTTTAGTTCCCATCTTCCCTGTTCCTAAGATGGGGGTGGAGTAGGGACAGAAAATAATAGTGTTGGTAGTGAGGATTTGAGGTGGAAGTGGAAGTTATACAGAAGTCAGGACAAAGGTAGATTGCTGGTCTTCAGGAGAAAGACAGAAACTGATTTGGGCTATGAAGCAAAGGGTGCTTGTTAAGCAGACCTAGTTAGCACTGGAATCAGCTGGGCAGTTTGAAAATCATTGGGAGGTATTTGCTATATGTTGGGGAAAAAAACTCTTTTTCCCATGGATAAAGTGAATTGAAGAAAAATGTGTCAAGCTAATCCAAGCTGCTTACTAATGAGTGATCCAGAGAGATTACAGAGGTATTATTACTTGGAAAATCAGATTACCTAATGAGTTTGAAAAGTAGGAACTTATGTGGTTGGCTTCAAAAATGCATATGCTTTATCGTAGTCACAGCAAATGTATTTGGGTAGCTTTAGATTATCCAAATGAAGAGTGAAGGGAAGCCTTTTTATTCTTAAGGTTTAGGTTACTCTTAGATCACAGAGATAGTTTAAACCATAGGAATGGAAAATTCCATTTTTTTTACTTTTTAGTTATTCTACTCTATGATTAGCTTTTGAAAATTGCAGACTTAAAATATTTCCACTGACTGATGTCAGAAAAAGTGTATTTGCACACATACCCACAAACAGATTGAGTTTTGCTTTATGTTATATGAAACTGATCTCAAACAATGCCATAGGCATATTTTAATAAAGTAAATTTAGTAATAATATTGAGCAAGACAATACAGAAGATATTTATGTTTGAAAAGAAGTTATCTACTTTGAACCATCCCTCCTTTACAAATCTGGAATCTGAAATACACACAAGATAATAAGTTCAAAGTCTTATAAACCAAAGTATTAGTAGTTATCAGGTCTAGAATCAAGGGTTTTAGGCTGCTAGCACGATGTTCTTTATCACTGACTATATAAGGTATATCTGGATAGATCATGTATTTAATACATATATAACCCTTCATTCAGATGCTTATTTTGAATATTTCAATGAATGGATTCAAAATATATTTTAAAGTCAGGTTGCAATTTCTACAAGACATATGATGTGAATCTTTATTTTACCCAATTAATGCACTTGAGTCTGCATGTTTTCCTCTGAGTATGTCTCTGACTACATCCCATAATACTTTTGTTCTCTTACCTTTTAGGAGCTCCTAGTTTATTAGTATTTCTTTCTTTTGTTTTCTTTTGAGTCATCCTATTTGGGTTATTCTTTTTTAAAAAAATCTTTTATTTTTTTCCATTGAGGTTTAAGGTTAGATAGTTTTCTGCTTTTAGAAAGTATTTACTTTTTTATTTGTTCTAATTAGTTATACATGACAGTAGCATGCACTTTGACACATCATACATAAATGGGGTATAATTTCTGATTCCTCTGTTTGTATATGATGTATATGATGGAGAATCACACTGGCTATGTAGTCATATATGCCCATAGGACAATAATGTCCAATTCACTATTGGACATTCTTCCTACCCCCGTACCCACTTCCCTCCCTTCACTCCCTGCGGCTAAATCCAAACTAACTCTATTCTTCCCTACCCACCCCTTTATTGTGAAGAGAACCACCATTTGACCCACTCCTGAGTTTACATTCAAAGAATTTAAAATCAGCATACCAGAGTGACACAGCCATATCAATATTTATACCAGCTCAACTCACAATAGATAAACTATGGAACTAAACTAGTGTGTTTTTCAACAGATAAATGATAATGAATATGTGGTATATGTACACAATGGACTATTACTCAGCCTCAAAGAAGAATGAAACGGTGGTATTTGCCAGTAAATGGATGGAGTTGGAGAATAACATGCTAAGTTAAATAAGCCAATCCTCAAAAACCAAAGGCTGAATATTTTCTAATATGCTGATGCTTATTTGGTATTTTAATGGCCAAATACATAATGAATATTTTTTGTGAGCATTTTGGGAAATTACATTTCCTGATCTCAAAGGAGGGAGTGGAGAGAGAGTGTGTGCATGCCTGTGTATGTGTGTGTGTTCTATCATTTGTTAGGCTATCACATATCCTTATTTTTTTTTTTTGGTCTATTTTCTAGTTACTTAAGCTTTTGTTTTCTGACAGGCATGGGATACCATTCCCCAGTTTTATTGTAGATATATCAGTCTCATCATGTATTTCTAGTTTTCTTTTATAAAAAAAGAAATATTATATATTTACTAGATATATAGAGAAATATTATATATTTACTAGAAAATTACTCTATATTTGCTAGAAATATTATATATTTATAGTCTACATTATTGATGTATGAAGGATAATAACATATTTTGGTAAATTATAAATTTAGTAATCATATGTGCTTTCTTGCTCATGAATTTAATTGATGTTAGTACTGCTATACTTTTTTTTTATTATTTTCACATTTGCTTAATGCATTCTTCCTATCTCTGTATGCCAACCTTTCTGAGCTATTTTGTTTTAGATGTACTTTTACAATTAATACATGGCCAAATTAACTAATTTAGTTCCTATTGATTTGTGGTATTCTAGTATTTTATATTTTCTAGTTGCCCTCTTCATTTTTCTTGTTTGATTTCTTCCTTTTTTCCTGCTTTACAAAAATTAGTCAAGTTTTTAAAATTTTATATTTTCTTGTATGTCATTTGAATTTTATTCATCCCACTTTTATTATTGTTACCCTCAAAAATTTTACACATATTTAAACTAATATTTTCTGTTTAGCACCAAATGTTAGTCAATATACTAACTCCAGTTTTTCCCAAATAAAATAACAATATTCCTTCCTATCCATCATTATGCTTTCTAACAATTATGTGTTCAAATTTTCTTTTCCAAAGAAGGTTGCATTCATGATTTGTGGGTAGATTTATCTTCTGAGGGAGCAAATTATACCTACCTCAACAGACGAGTCAAATTCATATGTAAGTACTAATATGGTGACATGGAAATGAGATTTGGTCTGAAGGTTCATTTACATTGCATAATGTGAATAATGGAGAGTTGGCATTGAATTGAGTAAATATATGATGTTCAACATTTTATAATCCATATTATGTCTCCAGGACATTTATTCTCAAAATTTGATGCTCCTATAGTATCATCTAGGGCCCCCTGTCAAAAAGAAGGTACTGTGGGCTGGAGGTATAGCTAAGGGTTAGAGCACTTGTCTAGCACAGAGGAGGCCCTTCGTTTGATCCCCAGTACCAGAAAAAGAAGGAAGAGAAGGGGACTGGGGAAAGGAGAAGGAGAAAGAAATATAACATTAGGTAGACTAGCTTTTTTTTTTGCAATTCTGCACTGGCAGGCATGACAAGTGATTCTTACACAGAGTGGTGGACCACACTTCTTGGGTGGAACACTGTTCAATATACCCCTTCTACCTTTCCTTATTGTTGCTATCAAACATCTCTTCCTGGCATGTCGTGCTTTTACAGATTCAGTTTTTCTTTACAGTCTTAAAGTAGTTGTTCATACAAAACTCTTAATGCTGACTACATTTAAGGAGTGATTAATCTCTGGTATGGGTGTAAGGCTTGTGACGTTCAAAAATTCCTCTGATGTAGTCCTTGTGTTTATAGTTTCTGTCTTGGAGGCAATCATGGGAAAGAAAATGAGGCATGTGTTTAAAATCCCCATTTCCCTACTTGGACGCTCTTTAGGCAGGAAATAAATATCTCATCAGATGGCTCCAAAGACGAAATGAGATAACAGATGAGTGCCTAACACAGGGGCTGTTACACAGAATACAGATGCTTGGTCAATCTATTACTGTTTTTATTTCCCATGGCAAACCTATACTATAGTACAAGAACCATCTCCCATTTTTGTGATGAGATAATTTAACATTTCAAAGCAGTTCTGTAACATTTCCAGGAAGTCACACAGTGGGGAAGTAGCAAAAAATGATACCTACAGTGGTCTGACCTTACTCTTGGTCATTGCTACAATTCTGAGATAATAATCCAGAGAACTGAATCAACTCGATTCATAATAACCAGTCTCTCTCACTTAACAATAAACTTCTGTGTTTATTGTATCAATAGCTAGTGGTAATAGAATGCTGTTTGTTTCATTTTAAATACTGGTACAGAGATGTTGTAGTTTCAGGCATTTTAACCCAGGAAATTACTGAGAATACAATTTTCAGTGATTGTATGAAAATGCTTTTAATTTCCATCTTCTCTTGGCAGTTATACTTTTTAATAAAATTCTTTGCTGTACATTTCAGTTTTACTAATGTGATTATGTGGGCTAACATCAAAAGGGGCTCATTGCTTAATGACCAAGAACCAAGCATGTCAGGTTGCAGGAATTGAAAATGGTTTTAAATAAATCAATTTCAAGTGAATTAATCTTTGAAAACAGTGCTTGAGCATTTTCCATATGAAAGTCATTTCCATTATGACTTCATAGGAGCATTCAAAGTGTCTTTTTGATGTTTATTGTCTTTATGGTACCGAGAGTGGCTACATTGTGTTATAATAATACGGTTTATTTCTGCTTCTAAATTATCCACGGATGAGAGTGGATTTATATAGCTGTGTGTGTTTGCTCAGTGCCTCTTCAATATCCTTCAGAGTCACTCAGACATTGCCTATGGTTGTGTATGCATCTCTGCGAAAATGACAGCAAGCGTTGAATCGGAGGGGTGCGTCATTTACTCTGCCGTGCTTTATGTATTGTCACCACAATTGCATGTTCTCAAGAAGCTTGGTGTACTTAAGATTTATAAGCCATTTGTTTGCTACCAAGAAGCCATCGGAGACAGCAGTGTATATTAAAGTCACTAAACAAATTACGTTTTTATGCCTAAAACTTCAGTGATACAAGGTGCACCCTTCTTTTCTTTTTTCCTTCCCTCCCTGTCTCCCCTCAATATTTCCTTCTTTCATTTTTTCCCCAAAAAGCAGTATATCTTTTGTAATTCATTAGATAACTGTTGAGAACATGAAATTATTTTTCTTAAATATCCGTTTTCTTCCAGGTTTTGCTTTTGCATTTATGTTGTCTCTGACCAATTTAATATTTAAGTCTCAAATGGATTCACTTTTTTTTCCAGCAGAGTTTTCCAAGGTATTATTACTGTGGTATTATTAATCTTGGATTTTTTTTCTTTCTTCATCCAAGTCAATAAATTGATCAGGTCAAAAGCTCAGTGATAGATGTGTTTTCTCATTAAGAAGTTTTCAGCTGGGCATGGTGGTGCACACCTGTAATCCCAACACTTTGGGAGGCTGAGACAGGAGCGTTGCTAGTTCAAAGCTACCCTCAGTATCAGCGAGGCGCTAAGCTACTCAGTGAGACCCTGTCTCTAAATAAAATACAAAATAGGGCTGGGGATGTGGCTCAGTGGCTGAGTAGCCCTGAGTTCAATCCCCAGTACCCCAGGAAAAAAAAGATGTTTTCTATGCACTTAGTATGTTAAAAAAAATATGAGAACAATAGTTAATAAAAGAATCTAACTGCTCTCTACAAACTAATGAAATATCTCTCTCCATTTTAAAAGGATACATGTAATTCTTATAAATGCTTTTTGTAAACATGTATAGTAGACCCTTATTAAAACACTTAAGATTTTTTAGAATGTAGTCTTAGGTGACTTTACTCAAGCCAGGTTCCTGGCATTGAACTTGAAAACTAGACATATCTATACTAAAATTTCAGGTGAGATATCTTGATTTCTTTGGCATTTACTTATAGAGTTCCTTCTCCTCTTCCTCAGATGAGAAATGTTTTCTTTATTATATAATTCAAAGTAAAATTTGTTATGATCATAGTACTTTAGATAGACAAATACAGCAAATGAGAGCCTATGCCACAGGCAGAATGGCAGAAACTCATGTAATTTGTGCTCGTGAAATGCTAGTTCCAGTTCTGACTCTATATCATTCCAAGTAGATAAATCCCAAACACATAAGGAATATTCTTTTATTTCTTCTTTTCTGCCTTTCTGCTTCCTTATTTCTTCTTACAACAAATATAGCTTTGAGTTACAAATGAAAATACAGAAGTGATGAGTACCAGTACCCTGTGGTGGCATTCAGACATAGACTTCTGGTGCCATGAACAACTTTGTCACACAATTCAAAGTATTTTTCGAACTGTATAGGATTTGAATCATCAAATTTGAAAGAATTTGGCAGTTATTCAGTCCTCCATCTGCCTCCAATAAAAGCTGCTATTATTAAGTCATCTCAGTGAGATGGGAATCTATGCTTTCTTTTAGGCTTTGAGAGAAAATGATTCAATAATCTCTTTTATAACTTATTTCAGTGTTTAATAACTTGAACTGTCAAAAAAGATTTTTTCATCATTAGCCTAAATTCTTTTTGTTGTCATCTAAGCCCAAGAATCAGATGAACAGCCTCATAGAATTAATCTGTGAATGCAACATCAAAGGACACAATAATTACCATCCAGGCTGTTTTGCATCAGTCAAGCCATCCTAATTATAAAAAGTCCAGAACTGGGACCCTTATTAATAGTGATTAAATTTTAGTATTTAATACTCCTAATATTTATAAAGAAGGAATTTCTAGGAGGTGGCTCTGAATATCTGTTAACTTTTATAAAAAACATATTATTTTTTGTAATGCCTACGTCATTACTCGTTCTGTTTCCTGTGGGTGAAATTGTAAGTCTCTGAATACTATTATTAATTGCATGAATATGTAGAATTGAATGTAAAAGTATTTATTCTCATGGAAACAATTTCACCAGAATTTTAATTTACCTAATTGGAGCTTTAGAGAATGTCAGTAATTTTTTGTTTGAATTAAAATTCAAGGTCATTAAGCCATTCCATTCAGAGTCCTATGCTTTTCATCCAATCCAGCGTAAACCTTTTTTTCTTTGATCACCTTCCTGATTCCCCTGGTTCAAGTTCTAATCCTTCTTGTCTGCTTAAGCTCTAAAACTATTCATTTTTCTTTCTTCTTTTGCCCAAGTTATTTTTTCCCCCAATACTGTCCTTATCCTCACCTTACTATTAGCCATCTCCACTGCCAGTCCTAAAAAGCCATGATAGCTCATTACTATAGCTTCGATGTGGAATGTCCCCCAAAGGCTAATGTATTATAGGCATGGTCTACAGCTTGGCAGTGTTGCGAGGTGATGGAACCTTTAAGAGGTAGGGACTAGTGGAAGGTCTTTGATTCATTTGGGGTGTGCCTTGAAAGGGTTAGAGGGACTCCAGCACCATTTTTTCCCCTCTTTCACTTGACAGCCATGAGGTATCCAGTTTTGCTTCTCCATGTATTCCTGCCTAAAAGTACCACCATAGGGCAAGAGCACTGGGACCAACTGATCATGCAAATAGTTAGTGGTAGAGCATATGCCTAGCTCTAAAACTATTTGTTTTTCTTCTTTCTTTGAACCCTGTTATAAATGTTGCCTCAGATGCTATGATCATTGCCAGGCTCTGGGATTTCACCTCTAGTATCACAGAACAAAAACAAAACAAAACACCATCAACAGGCTTGTGGCCAAGCTTCCAGAACATGACTTTTAGGGGATAAAACACATCCAAATCCAAACCACAGCACCAGATAGTTATATGAAAAGTGGAAATCAATAAACTATCTGGAGCTTTAGAATTGACCTTTCCTAAGATCTTTATTTTTTCATATGGCTTCTAGGTAGTCTCTCATGTCCTTTCATTTAAACTTTCCTCACTACCTTTGGCATTTTGTGAGAGGCAGGTATACTGGTAATAACTCCTTCAGCTTTTGATTATCCAGGAATGTCTTAATTTCTCCCTAACTGTGGAAGGAAAGTTTTTCCAGATATTACAATCTTGACTGACATTTTTTTTCTATAATCCCATTGCCTTCTGATCTCCTGAGTATCTAATGAGTAACCTGCTAATAAATGTCAAGATTTTCTTATATGTGATAAGTTGTTTCTCTCTACTCCTTTCAAAGTTCTTTTTGTCTTTCACAAAAGTTTGATTACAGTGTTTCTCAATGATTCTTTGATCACTTTATTATATAGCTAATTGACTTTTTTGGATATTTATATTTGTGTCTTTCACCAAATTCTCTCTTGTCCTTTCTCTCCACATTTTCCTTCTGGGACTTCCACCTGAGTATGTTGGTCCATTGGATGAGCCTCACAGGTCCCCTAGGCTTGTTCACTTTTCCTTGATATTTTTTTCTTTCTTTTTCTCAGACTCCATATTTCCATTCTCCTATTATCAAGCTCACCAATTATTTCTTCTGTCTACTCAAATATTCCTCTAGTGAGTTTGTCATTTCAGTTATTGTGCTACAGAATTTTTTGTTTTGCTTCTGTTTATTTACATTTCCATTTGATTCATATATCATTTTCTTGGACTTTTTCCTGTATCGTTCTTTAGTTCTCTAAGCATCTGTAAGACAACTCTTTTGATATTTTTATCTAGTAGATTTACCATCAGGTCTTTATCAGGACATTTCAGTTTATTTTTTTCTTCAAGTGTGCCATACATCCCTTCTTCTTTGCATGGTTTGTTTTTTTTTGTTGAAAAATAGGCATTGCATCTAATAATGTGGGAATTCTGCATATTAGAATCTCCCTTGTCCCCAAATCTGGCTGGTTTTTGTTGGTTGTTGTTGTCATCACTGTTTGTGTTTTTGACAGTTGTGGGCTGTCTCTATGCTAAGGATCACCCAGATGTGAAGCCTGCAGGTCATCTCAGGTATTTTCTGAGCCTACTATTCCCCTGAGCATGTGCAGTGACTTTCTGATTTCTTTGGTGTGTGCATTTGTTTTTGAATGCTGTAGCCTTTAATATCTGGCTATTGGAAGGAAGTAAAAATAAAAGAGGAGAAAAGGTACCTGTCCTTTCAATTTCTTGAAAATCACCTCAACCAGAGGGAGGGTATCTTGATATGATGAAACAGGTGCAATAACAGTGGCTACTGCTCATTGTCTCTCTCTCTGATCAGAATACAGATCTCTGGTCTTTAGTGGGCAGGATCTTTTTTTCCCACTCTAGACTCATGCTCAAGCTGTTTCTGGCACACATGTAAAACACAGGGCTCAAGGATGAGGGATGAATAACTACTACATGGTAAGAGCTGAGATAAACCTAAATTCACCTCAATTTGCCATCAAAGCCTGGAAGTTTCAAGCCTTCAGTTGAGGCCAAACCCCAAGCAGTTGTATCAGTGCAGTTATTGCCTAGATAAAGGGACAGATTCCTGGTGCTTCCTACTCCACCATCCTTCTAGAAAACTTCTCTATTGTTCTTTGTATATACATGCTAGTTAGAAATTACCCAAGAGGACATAAAAAAGGGCTTTGTGTTTTAAAATTCATCCTGGAACATTACACATCAATTGAAATAGTTAAAATCCCATTATAAGTAAGAGAAACCCAATTCAGAATAGCTCAGGCAGAAGTGAAGAATTTATTAGCCTAAGTAACCTCATCAGGTAAAGGAAGGGAGATGTCTGCTATCAAGAACGGGAGTGAGTACACCAAAGTCATAGCAGAACTCACTTCATATTCCATAACCCCTCTCTCCTCTTTTACTAAGGGATCCCTTCTCTTAAGACAAGTTTCCTATACAGGATGCATCTTGTTTTTCACAGCTCATTACTTTGTTGCTTGATGAGCATTAGAATTCTTTCTGTAGTTCGTATGTGGAAAAATCTGATTTTTTAATGAAGATTCTGATTTTAAGGAGATATTATTTAACATTTTCAAGCAGGAATAATCTTGATCTGGTTTACATCTTAGGAAGATCATCTCGGCTGCTGAGTTTGAATGTGGGAATGCTGAGTTTGGGGGATGGGGAAAAAGAGGAGCAACTTAGGAGGCTGTGATGATCATTCAAGTGAGAATAAATAATGCTTGGGGTGGGAAGGTCAGAACACAAAGGGTGGGAATATGCAAGTGTGTGGAAGATAACTAACAGGTCAGAAAGCTGGATTGGAATTAAGACATGGGAAATAAAAGATGAACCAAAAGTAGTAACTCCTGTGTTTTTGGCATAGGAATTAGGAGAGGTGGTGATATCATTAAATGAGGAAGAAAATGTTTGTGGGGAACAGGGATGGAGAAGAATGGTTGAAGACCAAAATGCTTATTAAACACTCAATTGGAGACTCCAGTGGCCAGTTGTTTATCCAATTCTGGAACTCACATGAGAGGCAAGAACAGAGATAAAATTATTAGAAGGGAATTATAAAATTATCATATGTGAAGATAAATGTTGTTTGCCCATAAAATTTTATAGAATAACAGAAAAATGCTTAGATTTGGAATAAGAGAATTTAAGAAATTGGTAAATCCTAAGATAAATATTACTATATACTAGTAATAAAATGTCAGATGATATCAACTATTCTAAATTTCATTGAAAAAAATCTAGGAATAACCCTAATAAATATGCAGTATTTAAATATCCAGAATATTTTTTTGTTAATTTTTCTATGGAGTCAAAAGATGTTCTTACATTGAAGACAGAATATTGTCCACATTCTGTCCAATTTTATTTGATACCCAATTTTATGTTTTAGCAGAACCATAATGAATCAGAGAAACTGGTAGGAAAACCTTTAAGGAACACAAGATCTTACATCTTTCACTCTCTTTCCAGTAATGATTGGACTGATCATAAACTCAAATAATACCAGTACTGTGCTTCGCATACCAACTAAATACTTTAGTGTGAGTTTTTTTTGTTTGTTTGGTACTAGGGATTAAACCCAGGGGCACTTAACCACTGCCATCCCCAGCCTTTTTTTATTTTTTTATTTTGAGTCAGGGTCTCACTATGCTTAGGACCTCATTAACTTGCTGCGGCTGGCTTTGACCTCATGATCATCCTGTCTCAGCCTCCCAAGTTGCTGGGATTACAGGGGGTGCACCACCAAACCCAGCTAGTGTGAACTTTTGACTAAGTAATATAAAACTGTAGGTTAGGCGGAAGGAGAAGAAGCTGGGTTTTAATATAGGGACTGAATTGGTGAAAGGAGGCTGAAATCACACAGAATCTGGCAGAAGTAAGAATCACACAGAAGCAAATAAAGTGGCACTGCAAAGAAATTCAGGAGAATGTAGCACACAGAAGGTGAGAAACAGAAATAAGATTTCTCCATGGTTTGAGAGAGAAAGGAGTTGCCTTGGTGTTTGTTTCCCCTTCAGATCCTGTGTAGACTGCTTCCATTTCATTTCTTCTCCTCAAATATCAGTATCTCCTATTCTAGGTGGAGACTTGTGACTTCCCTTAGGTAGAGTCAGTAATGCTGATTCAGGTAAAGAAATTATCCCAAATATGAAAAATTATGTATGTATAAGGACACATAAGGCCAAGTTATGTAAAAAGAATACTTAAATCCTCAGTAAAGAGAAATAATTAAATTGTAGTATTCATAAAAATAATATTATAAGTAAAAGTACATATTTATCAGTTATGTATTTATAAATGCATTACACATTCATATATATTCATGCTTTACATATGATGTATATTCATATACATGACAATTATATTCAATGACAATTCAATTGCATATACAAAAGCTCATGTTATAGTATTAAAAGCAAAAGCAGAATACAAGTCTGGGGAGCAGATATGATGACATAATTATATATGCATTTCCTATGCCATCAATCTCACTGGCCTAGGATTATGTGCTATTTCTGTACACCAGCCAACCTGTCAAAAAAGCAGGGCCCTTGAAGTCCCCTCAGTTATCTCTGACAGGTTCTCGCTGGGTGGATCTATTTGTGCTTTATAATAAATCCCTCTCTGGCCTTTGCTCTGGCCCTCAAGTCTTGACCTTACTATAGAAGAACCTTGTGAGATTTTCACTCTGCAGGGACTGGCTACTATTCACTGGCCAACCAACATTGCTGCTCCAGTCTTGGAGTAGAAACCACTTTCTCCCTAATACTCACAACACAGTTATTCCAAGTTTGGTAAAGGCATGGGAACAACAGAAGTAGAATTCAAATTTGCTTTGTCAGTGGTGACTCATAGAACTTACAGTCTACATGAAACCTCATATCTGGTCTTTGCAGAAAGTCTCCATGCATAAGTTCAACTTCCAGAAATAGGAATTTCTAAAAAGGTCCACATCTAGAGTCATGGCCCAAGTGCACTACAGCAACACCACCCCCTCTGAATTTTCTGACCCAGGATGATTGATGACAAAAACATTTATTTCCTGCAAAATAAATTTCTTTTCATAAGGAGGATGCATGGGTTCTCATGACCTGCCATAATCACTAGATTCCACTGCATTTCCCAAAGTTCAGATCATTCAGTCTTAAATAACATTTCAAGGGACTCTGTGTAAACAAGGTGATAAGCCTTTGGAGAATGAAGTCAATCATTCTCTGATCAGGGTGATGTGTCCTTTCTGCCAGGATTGAATCTTCCCGTTTCTTTGTGTTTGTATAAGAGTACATCGTGCTGTAAAGAATAATGATAAATTTTATCATAGGATAATCCAAATGTGGACTTAGGAGGCAAAATATTTTCCAACTCTGCAAAGGTACAACCCTGCTAATAGAACTGCTCTATAACACTATCAGAAACTACAACCTTTTGTTGTATATTGTTCCTGTAACAATGGGAAAAAGCCAACTGAATGCCTGATTAACCAAATAGTATGCAAAAATGACCCTTTCAGAAAGAAAATTGCCTTATGTGCAATATATTTTTCTACCCTAAGATTTGGTATTTACAGTCACCAGAATGGTGTTATAAAAATGAAGTAATTTAAGTCACAGTTTTCAGTGGTCATATATTTATAATGATACTTTTCAAACTGACTATATTGAATGTGTATTACTTTTTAATGAAATGATTTTTAGAAGCCTATGTTAGAGTTTACTTAGCTTCGTTTATTGCAAATGGTAATGTAATTGTTTGCCAAGATAGCTTATCAATGGCTTGAACAACACTGAACTGTCAGAGTTTCATTTTAAATGAAAATTTCTCATTCTGGATGAAAACTAGGTATTTCTATTAGTAGATGATGATGTTTATAAAAATTTCAGTCAGAATTTATGCCAATTAATGGGGAAAAAGCACAAAATTCCTAAAAGTTACAAAAATATTGAATCTCCTTTTCCTCTCCAATTAAATAATATTATTAACTATGTTATTTGGAAATTAAAAGGAGGTTCTTTTTTGCTGGGTTTTTTTTTTTTGGTTTTGTTTGGGAGTGTGGGGAAGAGGGGTCTGTCCACTTGGGGTTAGTTACTGAAGTACCAAATGAATGGTTTTTAAAGGACAAATCCATGAATCATTCTATGGTGTGGGCTCTGAGATAACCAAGTTTTCAGCATTAACAAAATTACTTTATCATTATATTATCATTTGTGACAGCATTTCTTATCTTGGATTTAAGTAATCATCTAAACTCTAATTTTTGAGCCAATTAATCATACATTTCAACAAAGTTCAAGTTGAGTTAGTTTTAAACTCAATTCCCTTTGACTATGATAGAAACTTTAATTCAAGTTTAAGTGAAAAATAATTAAATGAATTGAGCATATGAATGGAATATTCCAATTGGAAATGCCAACAAGTCAATTAAGAAGTTTTAAAGGGTCTCTGTGAATGAAAATAAATCTCTAATGTGATAAATATTCCCTTTATAGTATTGAAACCATTGTTGATTTCATTGTCTTCTTTTAATTAGACTTGAGTAGTTTTATTATATTTTACAAAAACCATTATACATGGCAAGCTACCATTTCTTAGTATAGATATCTAGGGAGACCTTTATTGTTTCTTTTCCTTGACCAGAACCCTTTGGAGACATTTATTTTGATTTTTAGTTCTTTTTATGAAAGTTATGTTCCTTTGGGTTATATTTTGGAATGTTTACAAGCAATGTTTTGGGTACTGAGATTCAGTTCAGACATATATTACAGTAAAACAACTTTCATAAATGCTCTAAAATTAATGACTAGGAAGATGCTTGCAACAGCATGATCTTCAGACTCATTCTAGATGTTTTGAAACTTCTCACAGGACATTATTGCCCTTGGACTCTTCTTTCTTTCCATCAGTTAAAATGTCAACCTTTAAATCATTTTTTAATTTCATGTTCCAGTTTTACTTTCAGATGTAACTTACCCATCATTTTTCTGACTTTAATGAGTGTTATAAGAACAAAGTTTCTGTGCCTTCTTATTTGATAATTATCAAGAAACTTCTGGATCAAGAAAGAATAGTTAATTTTGAATCTTCTGTGCTATTTGATGTCACTTCTTATTGACCAGAAAAGAAAGCCTATCTCCAGTGTAGGTACAGGTCAGCACACATAGCTTCTGAACTTAAACAGAAGACATCTTTTAAAATAAGAATCAAGTTTTTATTTAATTATTTTTGAACAGGTTATACATGCTGTTTATTTTTTCTGTCAAACACATAACAAACAAGTCAAAATGTCTGGTTTCCACAAAAATTCACATAATTTTTGTAATGAAGTATTGAATTTGCCTATATTAATTACTTGAGAACATGTCCATTTTCATAGAGTAAATGTATCAGGCCATAAACCATAATCCAAGTCTCTACTTTGTAATTATCTCTGTATAGGTAGTTAGTGAAAGGGGTGAATTTGTGGTCTTGAATTTTTTTTCTAGGTGCATTCTTATGCATTAGGTAGCTATTTGTTCTGCTGGATAATTTCTGTTAATTAAAGTTGATAATCCCAGAAAATGAAGCCTGCTACATTCATCTCTTGAGTCATTATCGCCTCCTCTAAGTTTTAGATAATGAGGTCATCTGCCTCTTTGAAATGCCTCGTGATTCTTAGCTGTTCTGAGAGACTGTCCATCTAAAACAGACTAAGATAATGAGAATCCTTTTCCACTTTATGGTGAGAAAGAACTTTTGTTTTTTGCTTAGAAATGCTATGTGGAGATAAGATTATACTCCTAATATTTTATGACTCTCCTTCAGGGTTAGTTTCTCATGTTTTTAGTCTAATACATCTTGTTAAACAATGAAACAGGTATAATACCAATTGGCTTTAATCATAACCTGTTTAAAAGCATAATCCATTCATCAAATTTATTTTTTAAATTATAGTTCCCTAGGCCATTTGCAAATATGCATTGAAACAATTTATTAGTGTAAAGATTAATTGTGGTAATTTCATTGTCTAGGGATTAGATAAAGAGACCTTCAAGAACTCCTTTGGATGAAAGAAATACTAAAAGGAAAAAGCAGCTCATTCTGTGGCTTAATATTTATGTATCTTTGCTACAAGCTTTACATAAATTTGAAAACTTTTTGTAGGTATTTGCCAAGTGAAAATACTGTACACTTGATCATAAGCCTCTCTCATCTTCAGTCTCATGGGCTGGTCCAATGAAGTTTGATATCTCCTGAAGGACTCTTAGGGTTTATTGGCTTAATGAAGCAACTTGGAAAAAGTTTTGTGCAGCAAAACTTTTCTGTGCCCTGGGTGCTTTATAGAGTTGCTAAGTATGTCCCAATTTTAAGCAATTCTCAAGAGTTTATTTTCAATGTGTCAAAATTGGACCTGAGAGAATAACTACATGAATATATTACACACACATCCATACACACACATACACACACATGCTAACACCTTCACTGGACCATGTTGACGGGCCCCAACAAGTATCTTCCAAGCAACAGTGCCTAGAATATTAATGGCGAATGGTTTGGGATTATGATGATTAGCATTTTGTTTCGGAAAAAGATCTCTACAAAATAGATTCATCCCTTATCTTCCTGATTTTTTCTCAATACACAGATTTTCACAGCTAAACCATTGGTACTAGACATTGAAGAATCCTAATTTTCTTCACTAAATCAATTTCTAGCAGAAAAATTATCGATCCTTTTTAATTTAGAAGAGAAATGAAAAGAGAACAATGCACAAGTTTGTTTAGTGTTTAGATAGATCAGGAGAGATGAATCTGGAAAATGTCCTTTCAGTAAGCGTGGATAGGAGTAAAAGCTTTTCCTTTCTTAATTGTGGCTATAATTTAAAAACACTGATTCCTAGGTTCTCACTTGTAGTGTAAAAGATGCATTTCAAAAGACAGTTTATTCCATTATTTTATAAATTTGCTTTTTTAGTGTGTATTAAATCATTATCATCTCAGTGCCTCAGGTCAGAAAATATATTCACTGTTCCCTGAAAATGCAAATAAAGTCTCTAAAACTACTTATGAAGTTTATAGAAACACTTGAATGATCAGGGAAGAAAAAGGAGTAGAAATGTTAAAAAATAATTTCTTAAAAGACAAATTCATGACTTGTACAAAAATAAAATGAATACATGTCAAAGATTTTATTTGATTCATTAATTAATGGGAAAACTGGGAAGATGTTACAGCTGGTTTGAAGGACAATTTCAAAAAAATAGAGAGGTAGAAGCAAAAAGGAAAGGTAACACAAAAGTATAAGTCAATGCTAAACTTCTCTGTCTGCCAGGCAGTAATGAATCCCATTCCTAAGAAGTCAGCTAATTTGCATTTCTATAGATAAGAGCCATATGTGTTAGTTTTCTGTAATTTGCAGGGTTATTAAATAGTTCAATGACAAAGAGAGGCAGAGGTGACCAAGAAAAGCACACTAGGCAGGATGTCCAGCAACCTTTCTGCCCCTTACAAAGCCTTTCTTAATTTTTCTTGATAGTTTCATCTTCCCACGAAGCTTGCTCATTTAGAAAAATCCATGAGTTTTGTTGCTGTTGGTTTTTTTGTTCTTTTTATGAGAGAAGGTCTGAGAAAAAATAATCCCACCAGATTCAGGGTTGGGATGCAGCTCAGTGGTAGAGTGCAGGCCTAGCACGCATTAGGCCTTGGTTTTCATCCCCAGGACCCTAACAACAACATCAACAACAACAAAAATCACAGATTCAAAGCAATAATTTTAGGGGACCTATGATTCCAAAATCAATAAAGCAAGCTCCCTGCTGTCAAAACCCATTGAAATTCTTGAAAGCACCAAGATCTGAAATGACATGTGCAGTAAGCAAAGAGCAAGTGTTGAGAAGGCTTGACCTGGGAATATGAGACAAGATGGTACTTGATATTCAGTATGTGACTCCACTGCCCATGAACAGACACTCTGTGTCCACTATGTCTAATTCTTCTCATCTCCCACTCTTGGAGCAGAAGATGGATTCTCCCCTTCATGGAGGAGTCTAGTTGAGTGAGTGAGCTGTGACCAAGTAATTTGCACAAACTTTTTAAGACAGAATTAAAGAAGCCATAGGTGTAGTTTCCTGATCCAAACTATCCTGCTCTGAAGTTGTAGGGAAAATAATGAATTCCTGAAAAACGAATAAACACAAGTTGATATCCAAGGTTGGAAGGTAGGAAGCCCAGTATGAAGAAAGTTGTGTCCTCACCGAGGGTCAGACAAGTGTGGACATCTCTGAAACCTGGTTGGTGAGGCTGCAAATAAACATAGTTAATGTTAAGGAGCAAAAATTCTTAAAGACCATAAACTCTGTATCTACTCACAAAGGAGGAAATGTTGTGTGTACCCTGAAAGAGTTTAGTAAAATCCAGGTGTCATTTAAAATAGTTTCCAGGATGTTACTGTGATCATTGAGTTTGGGAGACTGTATGAATAGTGTTCTTACTTTACAGAGTTCTGTCTTATATTTTAGTATCATAACTAATGATGGTAAACTTGTAAACTTTTCCCATTTTTTAAATAGGGTTTGGAAATTTCTTATGGTCATTTTACTGAGCCCCAGGTCTCATGCTGTAGTACGTTTAATAGATGAGTCCTGTCCTACTCATGAGTAGGGACAGATGTTTCCCCAGGACTACTGAGAAATGTTCTTAGTAATGATCATTAGAATCTAAAAAAATCTCAGTTTTATTAAGATGTGCTTCTGAGGAGAAGTCTTTCATTTTAAAAGATAAAGAGCTTTTGACTTATCTTATTCACCAAAACCCAAAAATCTAATGTAGGCTGGTAAAATATCCTAAATACAGTTGTTTGGGATCTCTGTCTTGATTGACGTGTGATAAATTATAAAAATGAATAAAATAAAGTAGCTAAGAATTTAATTTTGGCTTTTTCTAAATCAGTGATAAAATTTAGTGAATTATAGAATTGTGAATTAGAGTAAATTATTAATTTACACTCTTACTTTTTAAAAATTCTACAGTTGTGTGCATCAGTTGTTGACTGAATTTTGTGCAAGGATTGGTGATTCTCACTCTGCCATTCCTACCTCTACAACTTCATCCTTGATCAAAAAGGGACATTGCTTCTAGATAGAATTAAAAAACAAAAAAACAAAAAACCAGAAGTAGTGTATTTTTCCAATTTAAAATGTAGAGCATAATATTAAGGAGGAGAAGTTTTGTGATGAAGGCTTTCTTGGAAATTTGTGTGTTTAGGCATTGTAGATGTGGCTGTGAAATTTATGGACTTGGTTAAAAATTGTCACTGGAAAAAATACATTTAATAAGAATCAATTGAAGTGAATGGTATTTGCATTGGCAGATATATTGGTATCTAAGAGGAAAGGTTACACATATATTATTGATGAACTCATAGATTGACACAGGCTTCTTCTAAATCTCAGAAAAAGAAAAGAGTAGGGAATCTTCCAGATATTAACTAAAATACTACCAGTACAAGATTTCTCATTGATCTTGGGGTAATGTTAAAATAATCTGTATTTTGTTTGGCTGGTAATAAGTAATACTAGAAACTAAGAGTTTGAAAAGAATTAATTGAGAATATAGTTGAGGAGACTCTCATATGTACAGGATAAAAGGGTTAGGCAACCAGAAAAGTATATTTGATATTATACAATACATTTAATACTTGATTTTAAAGTCAGAAGACATACCTTGGGTACCATCTTGTCACTTGTTAATCATTTGTCCTTGGGGATATTGCTAAACTGTTTCCTCTGTCCTCACCTTTCAAGCGAGATTAATGATGTCACCACAGGCTAGTTGTGAGGAATAAATTAAATAAAATTATTCATTCTAATGCCTGGCATATAGTAGGTATTCAATAAGTATTTATTGACATTGCTTCTTCCTAGAGTCTATTGGAATGATACACGGAACAACTTAGTTCCCTTTGATATGAGCCTGTGATAAACAGCCCTATGTATCTCACCACAGCTGAGGGGACCACATCCAATCATCATGGTAATGGAGACATGTGCCAGTAAGCTATACCTGTGTGATTCTAGGAAGTCTAGGTAATGTAGTAGAAAATAAAGAGATATATAGTTTGAAAAACACCTCTCAACTGATTCTGATGTGATTCCCTCTAACAAATGAATTCACATAATCACAATTTTTTGAAGCATATTAAAAGCAGACAGTGGGTCTGTGAATGAAATGTACAAATTGTCTGGCTCTGGAAATTTTAAGTATAAATTGCTTCATTGTGAATTATTAACTAATCACTGATTGTGTTCAGGTGAGCTGTTAAGAATCAAAGCTGTATACCTGAGAACCCAAAGCACTATGGTGGAATGCCCAGGGAACTGATTTTTCTCTCACGTTTTTGTCTGTGTCTCTTCAGAAATGGACTTTGCTCTTTCATCAGAGGGCCTAGTTGTCCAATCAACCAACCCTCTGAAACGAGATTGTCTTAGGTACACAATTTTGGAGATTAAGTAACACCCCATTGGTCAAACTAGAAACCTTTTCTTGAAGGCTACTTACTGGTTTCAAGCAAAAAGTGGGGAAAGTTTAATAATAGAGAACGGATTTCTAAGTATGTTGTTTTTCTTGGGCACATTGTATATGCTGAAAAGTTAATGCTGTTTTTAAAGTTAATTCATGATAATTGAACTGAAGTGCTCTGAAAGTGCTGTTAGAGTCTATTTATGAACCCAGTTGCCCTCTTTGTCAATTCAGTAAAAGCACCGTTCAGTAGAAGAAAGGAGGGGGAGATGGCTGCATGTTGTGCACTTAGCCATATGTGCGTCCTTTCCCCCTAAAGTATCTATTTTTCTAAGTGCTTTTTTTCTTTTAATCCATCCACCTCATTGAGTCAGCAGGCCTACTAGGCCCATTATCACTGCACTATGAGACTTGGAAGGGCTGATAAATGTGTTTGGTAATGATTCACCACAAAGCACTTTTGTTGCCCTGAGGTGTAGGTCAGTGTTGGCAGTGTAAGTCAGTAGAGGAGTGTTTGTGGGACAGGCAAATTAAATAAATAAAATGCTACACTGACAAATATTTTTAAAAATATATAATGCCCAGATGTTCTCTGAGTGTGGTTATATTAATTGGTTATGCAAGTGCTGTCAGGAGAGAATCTTTTATGTGAAATGTGATACTTCTACCTAGCAGTTGCATTGTATAATGGCAAAAAAGTTGGGAACCAACTTTATCTTCAACAATAGCAGATTAATTGAACTATGCCTTATTCAAATGATGGAATACTAAGTAGGCATTTAAATGGTGATGTAAAATAATATTTAATTACATGTAAAATTGTCTCCAGGGAATTAAATGAAATAGGATAATATAATACAATATTATTTTTTGTTTTTTTTTAATATTTCTCCATATGAAATCATAAAGACTACCAGAAAAAATATGTTATTAACTTTTTGACAATGTGATTTAAAATTTTTATTATTCATACATTCTTCTATTATCTTTAATAAATATAAATAAGAAATTATAAGAAAATGGTAAAAAATTAAACTTTTAAGAGTATGTGCCTATCTAAGAAATTCATACTTGTGAACAAAAGGAAATTGTAAACTAGAAAAGGCTTATTTCAGTATATCTCTAATTAATTACTCAAATACATTATATAGATCCAAATTGAGCAATCCAGGAACTTTTATAAAAATAAAACCATACTGAAGAGAGAATCATATAGTGACTATGAGCATGTAGTTGGGGGAAAAAAAAGTAGAAACCTTAGCAATGCGTGTGAAAGCTTACAAATTAATTGAATCTATAATGATTGCTTCTTATACTGAAAATGACATTGCAATTATTTGGAGGTAATCAACTAGAGTGCATTGTGTATAAAATTGTGTTTTAAAGTGTTTGCAATATAAAATGCTTATAATATGAAATATTGCATGAACTAACGGGAAATTGTGGAAATTAAGGCAATTTTAGCTAAAAGTTCCAGGCGCTAGGATTGGCTGAAGTCCTTTGCAGCAGTGTCTTTGTAAAAGCAGGCATTCTGGGGGTTTTGGCTGGTGGTAATGGAAAGAACAGGGAATTAGAATGGCTTTCTAGTCACCTTGTTGGTCTGTGTGACCTCTTTGGACCTTGGTTTTCTAATCTGTGAATTGGAGAAAATAAGAATAAATACCTATTAAAGCTGTTAAATAAAAAAACATATTTAAAGTGCCTAGAAAAAGACTTGCCAAATAGGAATGATTCAATGAATATTAGCTCTGTACTTGAATTTGGAGTCTCCCTTGGTGATTCAAATTTAATTATTGGAAAGGCTAATGGCTTCAAAAGTAGCCATTTTAGAGAGTGAATTCACAGCAGGGAGAAAAGCTCAAGCAGTTATTCCTTCACAGAACTCCATGAACGGGGTCCTGGGCTAATTTATTCAATTTAGTACCAAAGGGCCGTGGAACAGTGAGTTTTCAAATTTCTATCATTTGTTTGGGTTCATTTTTGACTTTGATAAGTTCACAAGTGCAGAGACTTTTTTAGCTAGAGAACAAGTTGAGTTTTCAGCTTAGAAACTTCATATTCTGTAGGTTAGCTTGATTGACAACCATTCTGAGGGAGAGATTCAGAAGTAGAATAACAAGTCTGTGGCAATTAAAAGACTGAACTTTTGAATAAGGATATTAGGTTGGGATTTCGTCATCGTGACATCTATTTGACTTCCACGATGAGTATCACAGGAAAAAAAAATGTGGATCTCTTTCCAAAAAAATAATTGTTGTAGGGAAAAGGAAATGCTAAAACAGCTTTATGAAATTTTATTCTCTGGGATGTTGTACAAATATCGTCTCTGAAATGTAGTTCACTTTTAAACAGTTGGAATCACCGGAATGATGATTGTGACTATAATCTTTATCCAAAAAGTTGGGTGATGGTAGCATGTGGGCTAAGTCTTTAGCAGCACATCCCAGTCAACTGGTACAGAGATGTGAGGGCATTTTCCTTGGAGCCACATGGATCCAGAGGTTTCATTCAGCTTACAAAAAAAGCAGAATCTTATCTCTTTTAATCTGTTTCATTCTCAAATCATTGCAGCCTAGTACCTATTTCCAAGTCACAATAATTCTGAAAAGATCATTTCACTAGCCAGAAAAAAAAAATTCTCCAAAGTCTTTCAGGATTAAAAACAAATCAGTTCTATGATTGTAAAAAGCTTTAAACATCTGAATTTGGTCTGGGAAAAGAGCACTGTGTAATATCTTTTCAAACTTGTATAGCACATAGAAATGGATAGTATTAGACATATGGAGTTGTTCATTTTGCAGAATACTAGCTATCAGATGTTCTTAAATAACAGGATGAAGAACACATGTTTAATTAGCTCAATTGTTTGTGGATAACTGTGTTGATGCTCAACTTTTCTTTCCATTTCAAGTTTAGGATGCCTTCAAAATTCTCTCTGAAACCTGCTATAGTATATAATGCTTGCACATTATGTTTTAATAAAATTATCTAGCCTGACTGAAATCCTGCTGTAGTTCATCAAAATCTTTCTACTCTGCAACAAGATTATCATGTAAAGTGATATAGCCATACCTTATACTACAATTTTATGCACTATACTACAATCTTATGACCCATGTTCAATTGTGAGCACATTTTCCCATTAATTTTATTTGTAAAAGATAAGCTTTAATATTGTACCTAATAGAGTTAATTTTTATTTTGGTTATTTAGTCATTGAATGGCTGTTTTAAATGTCCTGAAGTCAAATGCTGAAGATGTCAAGGGTAAGAAGGGGTGTCAATTTTGGTAAACTAGAAAGTTTGCAGCTGCCCCTCAGCTCCTGGGACTTGTTGTCAGATAGTAACAGGGGCCTAATGTGTGCATGTATATTTGTTTCCTGTGACTTCTCTGACAAATTACCACACCCTTGGGGCTAAAAACAATACTCATTTGTTATCTCATAGTTCTAGAGATGAAAGGGGTCCTGCTAAACTAAAGCCAAGGCATCAGCAGGGCTGGAAACTTCTGGTAGCTCTAGAGGGCATCTGCTTCCCTGCCTTTTCCATCTTGTGGAGGCTGCCCACATTCCTTGGTTCTTGTCCCCTTACCTTTTCAACACCAACAATGGCAGAGTCTTTCTTACCCCGCATCACTATGACACTGCCTCTGGTGTCAGAGTGTTCTCTGCCTCCCTCTTTCAAATTTAAAGGACCCTTGTAATGTTACATTACAACTGGATGATTAGGGTAATCTCTTTAGTGTAATATAAACTTACTAGAAAATTCCATCTGCAATTTTTATTCATCCTTGCCATGTGTACTAGTGAAGGATATAGACTGATGGCAGATGATAGATAGACTGATAGGTATAGAGATATGGAACAGTATGTTTATTACAGTCATTATCTCATTTCCTGCCTGAAAAGTCCTGATGTCTGCAAGCTACAGAACCAAGAAAGCTGATGTTGTTCTTTAGTCCAAGTTCAAAGATCTTATTTGAATCAGGGTGCTGATGATGTAAGTCCTTGTCTAACTCTGAAAGCCTGAGAAACAGTAGCACTGATGGCTAAAACTGGGAGATGAATGCCCTGTCTCAAGCAGAGTCCATGTTTTCTCCACTTTTTTGATCTAGTGGGGCCCTCAAAGGATTGGGTAATGACCACCCACACTGGTGAGAGCCAGAGCAATCTTTACTTGGTCTGCTGTTGGAGACACTAATGGCTTCCAAAATATACTCACAGATACAGACAGAAATAAGATTTTTAAAAAAATAATTTTTGGATGTTCATGAACCTTTATTTTATTCGTTTGTTTTTATGTGGTGCTGAGAATTAAACCCAGTGCCTCACACATGCTAGGCAAATGCTTTACCACTGAGCCACAACCCCAGCCTCAGAAATGAGATTTTACTAGCTATCTGGGCATCCCTTAGCCCAGTTATATTGACATATAAACCGGTTAAGGCACAGGAATTTAAGGGGAGCAATTCTGACAATCACAGAATGTATTTTCATTTTTAAGAGATCTGGAATCTTTAATTTTAAGTGAAATATCCAGATTTTTAAATATTTTAAATGAATTATTATCTTTTTTAAAGCTATGAGGTACATAGTATCTCCATAGGTCCATTTTGGCCTCTAGGTTGCCTGTTGAAAGCCACTGGTCGATTGCATGCCTGACCATGCAGAGTATCATGTATCTAAAATCTAATTGAGAGAGTAAACACTTAAGAACATCCTTAAAGCAACATTTGACAGTACAAAAAGCCCTCTGTAGAGACCAAGGGAATGAGCACTGTAGGATGAAGAAAAATAAGTTTAAAAAAATGATGAACCTAGACTAGCAAAAAGGAATTTAAAAGATATGGTGATTGGGAACAATAAACTATCAACAGATCAACTATCATCAGCAGAAAGGAAAGAACATTGAGATGTCTAGAGGCAGGTCTTGCTAAATTAAGAAGGACCAAATTGAGGATAGTTTCTTTGTTAAAATAGATTAATTAGTATATCATTTCCAGGACTTTCTTTAGAAATTGTCTTTTGAGATGTAATAAATTGTTGCTTTAAATTCTTGAGCCAGAGAAATAGGTGAATACATTTTATGAATGATCATAGAAGAGAAGGAAACATGCAGACCAGGAAGATGACTGTAAATTTTAGTTATTAGGAGTGCAATAATTAGAAACCTAGACTAGGATGCACAAAGTAAATTGGAAAAAAAAATCTGAAATACTGCAGAAAGACTTGGTGACTGACTGGCTATAAGGAGCTAATGAGCCAAGGCAATGATAAACTTTCAAGTTTGGGGACAAGGAAAACCGAGAAATCATTGACTAAAACATAGAACTAGAAAGTTAATACCATTGAATGGAATGCAATTTTTTTTTTTTGCAAGAGCAAAGAGTTTGGAGTCAAGGACCAAGATTTAAGAGATATTTACATTACAGTAGTGGGGAAAACATGAGGAAATAAAAGGGAAAGTAATAGTAGAAAACAGGATCTCAACACTCAAGTGAGAGTAAGTTTCAGGATAACAAAAGGATTCCACAGTAACAAATCATTATATTGCAGTGTTAGATTGCTTGACTAATACAGAAACAGAGAAAAAAATTAAAACAGAAACTTGTTCAAAATGTTTGCACTGGAGTTTGGGGCAGAAATGATATGTTACCTGGGTGTGCAATAAAGGGATAACTTGACTAGGGTGCTCAAGGTGGGTTGAAAACCTGGAAAACCTGGAGAGGAGGGTGCAGTAGACATATATGAAGGGTTTATAAGTCACAGCTTCATCTATGAAATGTGCTCATTCAACCCTCTCTTAAGTCTAGGAAACCTTTTTCTCCTATATAACGTTATCCTGTATATATAGTGTTAGACTCAAGCTAGAAAAATCAGAATCTGTCCTCTAGAAATTTTTCATTGAGCTTGAGAAACTTGTCATTTATTTCTGTGGTAACAATGCTATGTGCACATCCTTAGCAGCATTGAGAACCTGTCAAGGAAGAGAGGGGAAGCAAGAGAAAGTCAATAGAGTGGGGCCAGAGAGAGAGGAAGGTGCAGAATGAGGCCAAGGAAGCCCACATTCCTGCTGGCTTTGCTGGTCCTGCTTTGAGCTCCTTATGATGTTTCTCTCTTCCCCTAGGTCTTGTGATGATCCCATTATTTTACCTGGGCATCTCCCTCTTCCTGCACAAGTTTGAAGTGATGCTATTACTTTTAAGGAAAACTGTAATGAAAAAGACATGAGCAAAAGGTAAATGTAGGATATTAGCTGATGTTTTGGGGGGAACCTCTTCCCCAAGTAATAGGGAAGTGTATTATACAATGAATTATCTGGAAAACCATAAAACCAGAAGTGGTACTTTGGAAGGCTCATGTTCTTCACTCCATGATTATTTCAAGCCTCAGTTTAGAGGATGTTTCTGAGAGGCTATTCTTAAAATGCTACTCTATTTAAGGTGCCTGCTATAGTTTGTATTTTTTTTTTTTTGGTACTGGAGATTGAACTCAGGGGCACTCGACCACTGAGCCACATCTCCAGCCCTATTTTAGGTTTTATGTAGAGACAGGGTCTCACTGAGTTGCTTAGCGCCTCACCATTGGTGAGGCTGGCTTTGAACTTGCGATTCTCCTGTCTCAGCCTCCCTAAGTGCTGGGATTACAGGCTTGCACCACTGCGCCCAGCTTATAGTTTGGATCTTAAGTGTCCCCCAAAGGCCCATGTGTTAAAGGCTACATCCCCAGTATGGAGCTATTGGAATGTGGCAGAATATTAAATAGGAAGGGCCTACAGGGAGGTTTTATGTCATTGGCAGGTCCTCATAGGGGATCGTGGGACCCCGTATTTTGTTCTTTCTCAGTTCCCAGCCATGAGATCAATAGGCCTCTGCTGCCACTCACTCACCCTGCTTGGCATATTGTGCTACAATAAACCCAATGAGCATGGCTTGAAACCTCCAAAACTGTGAGCCAAAATGAACCTTCTGTCTTTTTAAGTTGATTTATTC
The DNA here is from genome assembly GCA_004024805.1 of Geosciurus inauris. Taxonomy (NCBI): domain Eukaryota; kingdom Metazoa; phylum Chordata; class Mammalia; order Rodentia; family Sciuridae; genus Geosciurus; species Geosciurus inauris. Next base: position 85,540 of record PVHX01005957.1, read on the forward strand.
TAGGTGTTTGCTACAATAATATAAAACTGACAAACACAGTTTTCAATATGTGTCCCTTCAAAATGTTCCCTTCAAGATATTGCTATGAGCATCCACTATCACATTTATTTTAATGTATTTAATTTGTGAGAGTACACATTTGTAATAGCCTGTAGACTTTAAAGTCTATGAAGTCAGGAGTCATATATTTTCTAAAAAATACATCAGATCTTCCCTGTGGATACCCACACTTGTATGTTTTGTACAGTGTAAATAAAACTTCTTTCAATGAAAACAGCTCTTCCCCAAAAGGTTTGAAGTAGAAACTTGAGTTGATCTTTGCCGCATCATAAAAACATGCCTCAAGACTGAAAATGTGCTGTTTAACTTACTATTATAATTTTGAAGTATTTAAAAATGTATTTAGAAACTTCTTTTAGGAAGTTGATGATTTCTTTAACTATTAATAATACTAATTTCTTTAACTATTAACAGTAATTCAGAAGCAATCTTGAATGTTATTACTTGATGGATTTAAGAGCCTAGATTTGCTAGACACAAATATGAAAGTTGAGGAAAACTATCTAAGTTTCCTGATGATTTTTAATTTGCTTTAGCACAAATGTTGTTTTAAGAGGGAATCTAACGTGTAATTAGGGGGAAATCAAGAGAAAGGTATACAAGGGAGGGGTTCCCGCCATGTCATAAAATCAGTTGGACCCTTGACCTGTACATATCATTAGTTTCTAACTCTTGAAAGCTTTGGATCAAAAAGTTTTTGCAGGCAGGTCTCCAAGTCTGTTGCTGTAAGGAGTGATGCTCACCCCTCTAGTGATCTCAAAATAAAGCATCAGCCTGGAACTCCTCTCAAAAAGACCAGAGGCATATGATAATAAAGATAAAGTTGCATAGGTGATTACATAGTTTTACAGAGTTCACATCCAGTCCAGATCATTTTGGATTAAGAAATGGAAACTCTTGATCATTGTTTCCAAGGCTCAGTTACATACTGTGGACCTTATACAAATTTGCCATCTTATTAGAACTGCCTTTAGCAAAATTGACTCCCATGTTTGAAAACAATTCCAAAGGTGCAGGGGCACCCTGCACCTAAAAATAAGAATACATTTATTCAGTCATACCCACACCTTAGCTCTATCATTCCCTTGCACAGAAAAGTAGCCAACACATAAGGGGAAGGCCACCATGTCATTCATGTCAGTGTTGGCAGGTGTCAGATTGTCAGTCCTCCTTAGTCTTTCTGCACGCACTCGCGCTATCTGAATCAATTTTTTTCCCTCATTGAAACCCATTCCATCATCTTCTGAACATATTGATCTTCAGTCATGCACATAGTCATCATACTCTTCTGGTGTTTCTGCCTGCAGGCCTCTCCTTCTCATTATTTCTGTATTGGTCACTCTGTCCTCACAGCTGATACCAATCACACTTCTTACAAGTGCATTTCAAAGACATTGAGCCTCTGGTGTTTTGCTCAGGAAAATAACACTGGTTCTCTTCTTTGTATGTGCAATGTAGGTTCACTTAGCTGATTTAATGTGACTGCTAGTCAACATTTTAAAAACTTTCATAAAAGTATATACATTTTCAACCCCTCCCCATATTCCCTTTTCACCCGATACACAAGTGAAAAGAGAAGAGTTTCATACAAAGAGCACACAGAACAATCGTAGCACATAGAAAAAGAAAGGATCAATATTAATCATGACTTGCAGCCATATTCCCTTTGGCTATGATCATCTTAGAGCCCCTGAGAGGGGCTCAGCTGGCTGCATTTTTAAAGGAGGACCCTGTGGGAGAGCCAAGAGGTGGCCAGAAGCACGTCTGGTGATTCTCTTTGTGACACTGCATTCCAACAACTCCACAAACCTGCCTTTCTTGAAAAGATTGTGTGTTCACTGGATTTCTAGTGGAAATTTTCACAAAATTGTAACTAGTTGATGATGATCAGTGTGGATTAATCCTTCCTCACCTATTGCATAGATTCTTTAAAACATTTGGTTCAAGTAGATTCATAAAAAAAGTAATCATAGTTAAACCTGATTGAAATGTTATGATCCCAGGTGTGCTGCAGCCTACCTTTCACAGCAAATCCCCCAAATGTAAATTAGCTGCTATCCACATACTACAGGTGAAACAGTTGTGGTTTAGAAACATTAAATCTCATATCTCACCTATTCTGAAAATAAAAGTTTTTCACAATTGAACACTTTTAAATGGGGCCATGTCTTACTATTAATATGTTTTATGAAGATAACTGGCCATTTTTTATTTTTCTGAAAGACAAATAAAATACAAATATAACTTATGCCCAGCAGAAACTTATATTTCAGAAAGTATAATACCTTTTACAAAGGCCAAAGAATTCTAAAGATTTTTGCTATTCTGGCTCCAATTTTTAGAAAGAATAATTATACAGGTTAAAGGAAGCCATCACTATGGCACTGGATAGGGAGAATAACTTTGGGAATATCTTCTAGCTTTGAGTCTTTCTGTTGCTCATATTTCAGTGAAGATAAGGAGAGGACCTTTAAGTCTCTTCACATTCTGTTTTTGGAATCTTATATTCCCTGAACTTTTACTACACTGTTTCCTATAGCCCTTTGCAGTCCTTGAATATACAGGTTATCCTCCCAGGATTTATAACCTAATTAATCAAAGACAAGGGCAGCCATCTCTTTGCTTAGGGACTGATAGTTTTCTGTTACACATTAGGGGATGTGTCCCAGAAGGCATTTATCTTTCTTTACTTGCCGTTCACATTGAGGAGTGAGTGAGAAAAGCAATAAGTGGTTTCTCCTCTTCTGAGTGTTTCAGCATCCGTTGCATGGCTTCTCATGTTACTCGGCCTCCTGTTTTAGTAGCACTTCAGAATGTCTGCCAGTCTGTTTTAGAGACAGTTTATTGGCTGTGATACTGAGAAACATGCAACTTATGTTTTTTAGCTTTTTTTTTTTTTTTTGCTATATTTTCCTTTCCAAATTATTACCACAAATGGCAACCATTTAAAAAGTGGGAACTTGTCAAGGGAACTGGAAAAAAATATCATCCAATCCCAGACTTCTGTGATATAATGTTAATGAAATATTTTGGTATGCTGAAACCTCAATTTAACACTGGCCTGGTAAGTGAAACTGTCTTGTAATGAGTAACTTTAAGTCACAAAACTCTTGAAATGTTTCCAGAAGTAATTGGAGTTTTATAATACCAAATTTAATCTTGGAGTAAATCATTATAAATAACTCCAAATAGTTAACACTCTTCCTATCAAAGACCAATCTCACTTTAGTTGTGAGATCAAAGTTTTTATTGACCTTTGATAAATGTAAATATTTAGGAATCTTCTTGTAATTGGATCATTTATCCTAAGATAGACATTCTTTTTTTTTTTTTTTTTTTAAATATTTTTTAGTTGTTGATGGACACAATGTCTTTATTTTTTTTATTGCTTTGTATGTGGTGCTGAGGATCGAACCCAGGGACTCACGCATGCGAGGCAAGCGCTCTACCGCTGAGCTACAATCCCAGCCCCAAGATAGACATTCTTAAAATTAGAAATTAGATGGCAAATTTTAATACTCTGATAACAGATTTTTTAATTATAAGATTCATTTTTTTATGATTTGCAGATTCTTTTAGAATTTTAAAAACTATGACCCCAGTCTTATACCTATTATCTTCTAGGAATTATTTATTTTTATCCAGCCTACAAGCAAATAAAATTCAAATTCTCATTTGCAAGAATTGGGGAGTTACCCACCAGGGGAAGTTATTTCTTGACTCTCCTTCCTCCTGCCTGATTTCCTCTTTCTCATCACCTGTCATGCAGTTCATGCACATCAGTTTTGTTTCGTCCCCTGTGTTGAAAAATGTGGTTGACTGATTAGTCCAATTTTATGCTGTTATCTGACACATCACACTTATGTAATCGTGACAAAATGCTGCTGCATATAGACTTGCCTGAGTTTGTACCTCTGTCATTTATCATGAAGAGCTGGTGTAAGCATCACTCCTTCAGAAATGAAGATGACAAGGGCCATCTATATAAATTGTGGGACTATGTATCAAAAAATTATGCAGCCTCCCACTGGGAACTAAGAAAGTCAATCTCTTCCCACAGGCAATGAATGGGTGACCTCCAAGATACTGCAACCTCTAGATACTGGGATTGGGAGTGGGCAAGAGTTGACAGCTTAGTGCATTGTGGTGCTGGCAGCCACCTGAGGCGTGGTACTTGCCTGAGCAACCTGTATTCTCACGCAGGCCTCGACTCCAGTGACCAGACATAATTGCCACCACTTCATACACAGAGTGACAGTGGCAGTGGGCCAGGAGTGGCTCTAGGAGAGGGAAGAACAGATCCAGGAGATGCTGGACACCAACTCCAAGTTTCTGATACATGTTCTCTTGGTTTGTTGTTCTTCACTTACACAGCACAAACACAAAGATAAAAATGAATAAGAATCTCAAGGTGGTGACCACAGAACACTAAACCCATTTGCAGCTGTACTGGTTGCATGCCCATCAAGTTGTCCCTGGCAATAACTGGTTTTCCTGTTGGGAACCACATGTATTTTGTTGTTGTTGTTGTTGTTTGGTATTCTGAATACTTATTTACATCACATACATTGATCCTCATTAATTATGACCTTTGGAGCAGTCTGATGAAAAGAGTAATATGTGTCTTGGAATTTCTATGATATCTTTAGCTGTTATTCTTTATGTCATGGGTTCTTTTTAATTGAACAGCCACAAGAAGTAAAAATACAGGACTCAAGGAATATGATTTGAATCCTATTTTCAAGTTATTTAATTAAAGAATGGGACAACTATATATGTAATATACTAATATCTATTTGAGTGTGCTATCATTTTTCAGGTTTAAGGCCCAGAAAGAATATAAGGAAGTTGATTATTGTCACCTGATAGTTGTCCTATACACCAGTGGTTTTCAACCTTGAAAGGAAAATTGCAATCATAATCACCTGGGAATTATTTTATAAAATTATGCATTATTTAATTGACTGGGAGATCAGGTCCTGCTTATTATTACTTTCCAAAAGCCCAAGGGAAGATAGGTAATTTAGGAGAGGGGTTGATGCTAGTTATCAGCTTAAGAAGTCAACTAGAGTCTCTTCACATGTTGCCTGACTACAGGGCTTGGCCTTCTCAGTTCCAAGCAGCTGGTTCTAAGATGCATTCTCCCATGAGTGAATGTTGCAAGAGACCCAAGTGGAAGCTGCAAGGCTAGTATTATAGTTTGGATATGAGGTGTTCCCTCAAAACATTTGTATTAATACAGGAATATTCAGAGATGAAATGATTAGATTGTGAGAGCTGTAGCCTAATCTATCCATTCTACTTTTGAGTGTAATTACTAGGTGGTAACTCTAGGCAGGTGGAGCATGCCTGGAGGAGGTAGGTCACTGAGGATATGCCCTGGAAGGGTTCATCTTCCTTGTAGCATCCCCCACCACACTTCACAGCTGTAATATGAGCAGCTTTTCTTAGCTTTCACCCTTCTCCCATGATGTTCTGCCTCACCTCAGACCCAAAGCAATAGTCAGCCAACCATGGACTGAACCTTTGAAACCATGAGCCAAAATAAACTTTTGCTTCTCTAAATTGTTCTCGTTGGGCATTTTGTTCACAACAGCAAAAGGCTGACTAATATGCCTAGCCTTAGAAATTATAGGGCACCACTCCTCCCACATTCTACATGTCAAGCAAGTCAGTAAGACCCACTCAGACACATGAATGCAGGAATTAGACTCCGCCCCTTTTTGGAAGAGTGTCAAGATCACATTGGAGAAAAGCGAGTGAAGTATAAAATATTATGGTTATCTTTGGAAAATATAATTTGTCAGAGTGTTATGGACTCTTTTAAAATCATGTTTAGCAGAACTGTAATATTAATAAAAATGTCAAGAAGATAACCCCAGATGTGATTTGTTCCCATTATTTTTTAATTCATAAGATAGACTTTTAAAACTTACCAGCCTCTGATTGCTACCTCTGACTGTAAAAAGTGTATTCATTGAAAAAAAGTAAACTTTGTAATGATAAAAGTACACTGCTAAATTTTAAAAAAATGAAGGCAAAATTGCAATGTGCCTTTATAATACTATATTTCCTTTCTAGTCCCTTTTCAACAGAGCAAGCTCCACTATTTTATGTAAAATTTAGGATTTGGAAGGTTAGCCAATATAACTCCCACATTTTGTATATACATGCTAAAAAAAAAATAACATAGAAAAGCTAAATTTGATCAAACCTTACCTTGGCATGATCCCTTCATAGCTATCAACTCAAAGTCCTCAATTCTTTGTCCAACATGACTCATCCCAGCCACTAGGTCTATATGGTAACAAGTGTTCATCCACACCTGCCTGGATTCAAGACTTTCCTGGGCATGGTATTGTTATGGAACTTTTCAGAGGGATACATTTAGATTCAGCTTTTAGAAGTAACATGGCAGTATTTCCATATTACAAAGGATCACAGGAAGTTAAAAAAGAGTAACATAAAGGTTTCTTATTCAGCATATGTATAATATCCACTGAGCAACCTAAACTCATTTAGGCAACCTACAATGAGTGTACAGTGCACAGAATATATAGATAGTTTATGTGACTCTAAGGAGCATTCATCTTTGGTGAGAGCACACTCAGCAGTACTAAATGCAGGCTAAGAAAGCATCTGGGCCTTCATTTTATCATAGGTAAATTTACACTTAACTCATATTTTCTTTCCAAGAACTATGAGCTATAATTAGTAGTGGAATCTTTGGCATAGATCACTGGACCAGTCTTAAAGTATAAGCTGGTATATTCATTTTGTGGGCAAAGATTCAGCCATAAGGAAGAATCCTGAAATTATCTGCACTTAAAAGCAAGTCAGTTACTGATTCAGTCCAGAGTCATTAATCTCTTATCATTCTGAGCAATGTTTAAAATTGAAGGCCCCTCTGTACCTTTCTAAATGATTGTTATGTATTTCTTCCCTTTTAAAAAAAAATCATCAGTATTCTTCATCCTACTTTCACCTGGACATTGCTTTTGCTTTTCAAAATGCTAGGATGAACAACTTCCTATCCTCCATTTGTCAGTGTGTCAATAAGTGAAGGCCTACCTCCTCTACTTCAGTACTGCTAGGATTACCCACAATAAAATGTGGGTTCTTGGACCTACTCCAGATCTATGAAATCAGTAAAATGCCCACCAATGTACATTTTAACATGTTCCCATTTTAACATGTTTCCAGAAATTTCAAGACTTACTGCCTGGTGACCTTGTTATGTAGTCCTAGGACCAGAAGAATGGGTATCTGGGGAGCTGGTTAGCAATGCAGCATCTTGGGATCTAACAACATTTATTTTAACAGGTTCTGAATTTTGTCATATGCCCAAATGATTCTTATGCACTTATCATGTGAGAAGCACTGATGTAGACTGACTATAATATCCAAATCCCTAAGCATGTCAAATACAGCTCAATGTGATTGTTATCTTCTGTGCCTCTGGCTCCTCCTTCTGCCTTTCAAGGTGCACACTCTATATGAAGCATCCCAACTATGAAGGTGGGCCTTTTAAAATTGAAGATATTCTACAGTTTTTAAGCTATAGGATAGAATTTTCCTATGCTTCAGCATAAATATGTCCAATTCCTTTTTTAAGGGTTGCTATTCCTCAATTCCTTGCTTTTGGACACATTAAATTTCTGCAGCAATGACCTCTTTTCCCACTTGGTGAATTGTCATTCATTCTTGAAGGTGACTCTTGTATAGAGGTCACCTTCCAAGAACCTGTTTTCATATGCTTTTTACTCACTGCAATGCATAGAGTATATGGGTAGCCCAATTAATATTTGTTAAATTAACAAATAAATAAATGTATAAATACTTCACAAATTTTCTTTTATAGAGACTAATATTGAATGACAGAAGAGTAAAACTAGATATTCCCAATAAAAAATGAAAATGGTGTAAAAATATACTTTGAATCCTGCAAAATCCAGGTCTCAATACTGTAATTATGATCTTAGTAAAAAAAAAAGTATATATGTTTAAGGGAAAGGTTCATCTTTCTGAGGTTTTGGTCTCTCTGCTACATTTTTTGATAAAGTGTTGACTCTTAAGATGGTAATAGGCACTCTTACATTTACCAATTTTTGAACTGTTTTGTTGCTACCTTTCCTGTTATGGGAGAGGGTTGGCAGGGAATCTCTGATTTGATTCCAGAAGAAATAGGAAACTAGAGAACATCTTTACATCTCAGGTTTTTCTGCTGTGATATAACTATGACAAAGAACATAGCTTGGATTGATTTCAGCTTGGCTGGAGAATACATGTCTCACATATGCTCTTTGACTTTGGCAATGTTTTCTTTCAGGGTTTTCCTTTTGGTTGGCAGGTTTTCCTTCAGATGAATGTATCCTTGATGAAAATGAGATCTTAATAAAACCTTACTTCAAATACCGGAAAATCACACACATACTCTATAAGAAAAAATTTAAAGAAAGATTTTGCATTACATCAAATACTAACAGAGAAATTTACACAAATTGCTTAGCCAAAGATTATCTGAACAGTTTATTCATTTCAAAAAATCCTCCTCTATTATTTTTCCTGCTTGCAAAAGGAATGCTTGTTTATGCTATAAATTCTTAAAAATACAGTAGAAAGTTCCATTCCATGGTAATAATCACCATTAATATTTTAGTATATATTCTTTCAGATTTAAGTCTCTGCAGATAGTGCTATATGTTATGATCCATATAAAGCAGGAACAATTGTATTAAGATGTACAGAGGGGACCCACATGTTTCCCAATGTGACTACAAAGTATTTTTGATCAGTGGTTTATGCAGTATGAGTCATAGCATATACCTAAATGGCAGGATTCCTCTCGGTGCTTTGCTTGTATATAAACATCATAAATATTTGTAAATATATAATATCAGCAATAAAATGTAAAATGTAATATTAAATGAAATGATTACTCAAGAACTTTACCTAATTATTTACCTTTTCCTGGAGTTTTTAGACATTTTAATATTTATATTTCAGGAACAAATAATTGGGAGAACTTTATGAGAACTGATTGTTAAAGTAGTTTTTATTTTCTTGCCAATTGTAAAAGAATATTTCTAAATTGAATTTTTTATTTGTTCTAATTAGTTATACATGACAGTAGAATGCATTTTAACATATCATACATAAATGGAGTATACTTTCTTATTCTTCTGGTTGTACGCTATGTAGAATCACACTGGTCATGTAGTCATATATGTATATAGGGTAACAATGTCAGATTCATTCTTTTATCCTTCCTACCCCCAAAACCCCTCCCTGCCGTTCACTCCCCTCTGCCTAGTGCAAAGTAACTCTATTTGTCCCTATCCCCCCTATTGTGAATTAGCATCTGCCTATCAGAGAAGACATTTGGCCTTTGTTTTTTTTATAGTGTTTGTAAGAAACAAAATGAAAATGAATGGTCACTTTACAGTGAACTTTATTAATCAAAAATTTATGAATCAGTCCTTTATTCACTGGTTTATTTTGAATTTACCTTTAGACAAGCTTAATTTTATTCAAGTTTTGATGTTTTCTAATTTGTATTAGTTTATATTCTTGTTGGTTTAATTTTCATCATTATTTTAAATTACCACAAGTAAAAATCCTCAATCTTCATTTCCTTTTCCAATATATGTGTGCTTTACAGAAAATCTGCTAAACCGGCTCATGCATACACACACATACATTCACTTACACATATTGGAAGCACATTTTAAGTTCAGGGTCAAGGTCTAATATCTCAGTTGATTAAACTTAATGAGGATAAGGCATTTGAGACACTTGAATAGAGGATGCTATTCATAGTTCCAGTGATTATGTGATAATTATAAAAAGTGGACCAAAATGACCTTTATCTAGGAAATTCTCTAAAGAAAGGGAAAATCAAGTTCTTATCCTAATAAGATATTGTGCTTTAAGATGACTCCTAAAATGGCAATAATAATTACCCTGGAAAACTTTTGAAATGCAATTCATCAGTAGCATTGGGTGAGATTCAAAGCTTGGATCAAGGTCAGGATTAAATTTCTTTGCTGAGCCAGAATATTACCTTTGTAACTGGAATCTGAAAGAACATTCACTAAGTATTTTACCTTGTGATTCTTTGTGTTTTTAATTTCCTTCTACCTTTTTAAGAAACTAAAATGAAAACTATTTTACCCTCTTAGGAAGTCTATATGGCCTATCTTCTGAAGTGTCAGAGGCAAAGTTGATCTGTATTTATATATCTTTATATCTTAGTTATCTTTTGTGGAAATATGAAGAAAATAGCTTTATTAAGCTGATGACTCCACAACAGTGAAGCCTGTCTTTGTGGTTTTCCACTTGGGTTCAAATTGTTACAGCTGTGATGCTCTTTGCTTAATAATAGGAGTGATCCCTTAGAATCTCTGGGTTATCTGGGTCTCAAAGGTCATACCAACAAAAGATGCTTTATTGGCATCTACCATGAAAATGAGTGGCATTTTCACAATAACCACATATTCCACACATGGTATAAGATAGGTTTCTGTCCTGCAGAATGCTGCAGAATTGCAAATTAGGATTTGGGTTTATGAAGGAAAAGAATGGGTGGAAATGAGAGAAAATAATAGAGTTAAGAAGAGTGGTCAAAGAAAAGGGATGTTTTACTTGGTTTTCAGATATTAGAGAAGAACTTTTGGAACAGATGTCATCATAAATTGGGTTCCTGGGGAACAGAATCTGAGATTTGCTATCAAGAGGCTGACCGGGGCTATTTTTGAGGATGACATTTAAGGAGTGAGAATTGACACAGGTTGAGCTGTGATGTAGTTGCAGCAGAGGCTTATCCAGTCCCACGGAGATGTCTGGAGCTGTGGTGGTCCTTCAGAGTTGTCCCTACCTTGAAGCAGCAGGCTCTGACTAAGCCCTTGTACAAAACTTCCCACACATTCATAAGTTACAGTCATTGTGTAAGGACATGGCTTCAGGTGAGGTGGCTCTCCTCAGTCAAGGATATTTCCAGTTTAGGAACTCAGCTGAGACTTCAGCCACTGACATTCCCAGCCATGTGAGTATAAGCATTTGCTTCTGAAAGGGAATCTGATAGCAAGCTAGAACAGCCACCATAGTTATAACAATCCCCTGAGAAGCAAAAAGCGACACCAGGATGAAAATGGTGAAGAAGGGCCTTCCAGACAGGTAAGTGTTATGGGCAAAGGTCACAAATGGGGAAAAAGCTTGAGCTATTGAAGGAACTGAGGTTCAGGAGGAATGCTGTTATTATTAGATGGAGAATTTGGTTTTGGTAAGAGTATGAAAAATGTCACAGCATTGAACTGGTCCAAGGAAAATGAAATTATGGCTTAGATATTATAGCAAACATGAAGAAAAGCATACATATCAAAGCGTAATTGAAGGTACAATCAACAAAACTTAGTGATGGATTGTATGGTGTAAATAAGAAAAGAGGTCAAGAACATGGTCCATATTTCTGGATTGAACAGCTAAGTATATGATGGTGCCATTTATCAAGATGAAGAATATAGAGAATCAAGATGAATCATATTATAAAAGAGTACTTTGATTTAGTTAATGCAAACTAAAATACAAATAACCATAATTACCTTGCAACATTTTGGAATCATACACTGTTTTTCACTTTAGAAATGTTTTTCAACAGAGATTTCATGGTGTTCTGTCCCACCTGTATAAAACAACAACCAAGTTCCAGATGGTTCTGGATACTCTATGCCTTGATTATAGATAGAGCCTATGCCTGTGGAGGTCCATCACGCAAAAACTTCTCTGCTCATTCAGTCACTTATTCAATTGTTATCGCTGTTGTCTTCATAGCTACAAGTTGCTGGAGAGTGTCCTAAAGTCCTGGGAAATAGAGAGCTGTGGAAAAGATCTCTGAGTTTCTCATGAAGCTTAAAGTCTCGTCAAGGGGAAAAGACAGTAAACTGGTCAGTAACTAGGTAAAGAAAATCATTCCAAAAGTAATTAATATATTAAAATTTGAAGGAGCAATATGTTGATGAGTGCCAGGTACAACAGGGAGCACAGCATTCAAGATGTTGGGCACAGAAGATCTCTTCAAGGAGGTGGCAAGCAAAATGAGAACTAAACAATAAGAAGAAGGCATTATATATAATTTCTGGGAGATCTTTCAGAACAAAGAGTAGAGAAAGTTCAACTGCCCAATGGGGGAACAAACTCAGAATGTCCAAAAAACATAAGGAAGACAAGTTGAGGCTGAAGCACAGTAAGTGATAAGGCAAGTGCCAGGAAAGAAGGGTAGAGAAGTTGACCAGTAGCATCTTGGAGTGCAGTGGCACATTCCTGTAATTCCAGCAGCTCAAGAGGCTGAGGCAGGAGGTTTACAAGTTCAATGTCAACCTCAGCAACTTAGTGAGGACATAAGCAACTTAGCAAGACTCCGTCTCAAATTTAAGAAGGGATGGGGATGTGGCTTAGTGTTTAAGCACCCCTGGGTTCAATCCTCAGTAGCAAAAACAAAAGGAAAGAAAAGAAAAAAGTCATTGATATTATTCAAGGAGCACTACAAAGCCATTGAAAAATTAAAGTAGCTAAGTGACAGGACTTCATTTCTGTTTTCAAAAGATCACCTTAACTGACTGATATGGACAGTGCATTTTAAATGAACATGTGTGAAACAGTAGAAAATTATTTAGGAGGTTGTGGCCCTTGTCAGAAACTAGACTGAGAATTGGACTGGGGTGGTGGTAGTGGAGACAGAGAGAAGGATGACTTGAAATATATGTTGGAGTTAAATGTGATAGGAATTACTGATAGAATCAGGAGGTGAGCAGAAAGGACACTCATTGATTTCTAACGAGCAGAAGTCCGAATATTAGGTAAATACGATAAGCAATGAAAATTTGTGGGGAGAGTATTTTCCAGAAAGAACCCAAATGTTTGCTTATGGAGATGTTAAGTATGCTACTGGGCTTAATGTGGAACTGAAGAAAAGAAGTCGAACTTGGAGTCATAATTTTGGGAATCACAAAAGGAGGGATATTATTTTATGCTATGGGATTTGTTGCCATCACCTAAGGAAAGATAATTAAAAGAAAGAACAAGGCTCGGGACCAAGCCCAAGAATAGCCTGATAACTTAAATTTCTGACAGAAGAGGAGAGTTCAGCAAAGGCCACACAGACAGATGTTTTTTCTGCACTCCCCACCCGTGGGACAGGGTACCTAAGGATGATGTTTCATTAAGCAGTGAGCTACAAGAAGAAACAGAAGATTGTGCTGTTACAGATACCAACAGTGGAGTAAAAAGGTTTCAAAAGGTGATGATGGTTAATAAGAGTATTGACTGCTGCTGAACAGAGGGGCCTGGTAATGTGAGAGTCCTTGGCAGTCTTAGAGCTGGTTTAGGAGAAGGGAGGGAACTGGAACCTTATTGCAAAAAAAAAAAAATGAATGGGAGAAGCTTTTTAGTTTGATGCTATTCCATTTATTGATTTTTAATTTTATTTCTTGTCAGGAAAGTTAGTTCCTGTGCTAATATGTTGAAGAGTTGGCCTACCTTTTCTTCTAGTAGGTTTAGGGTTTCACAACCAAAGAAACAAGAGCGTGAAGAGAGAATCTACAAAATGGAAGAAAATCTTTGCCACCTGTACCTCAGATAGGGCGTCAATTTTCAGGATATGCAAAGAATTGAAAAAGCTTAACACCAAAAAAACAAATGACTCAGTCAATAAATGAGCAAAGGAACTGAACAGACCCTTCTCAAAAGAAGAAATACAAATGATCAACAATTAGAGAAATGCAAATTAAAACTACACTGCGATTTCATCTACTCTAGTCAGAACAGCATTTATCAAGAATACCAGTAACAATAAATGTTGGTGAGGATGTAGGAGGAAAGGTGCACTTATACATTGCTGGTGAGATTACAAATTGGTGCAGTCCCTCTGGAAAGCAGTATGGAGAGTCCTCAAAAAACTATTATGGAACCACCATTTGACCCAATTATCCTACTCCTCAGCAAATATCCAGAGAATTTAAAAATCAGCATAGGACAGTGAAACAGCCACATCAATGTTAATAGCAGCACAATTTACAATAGCCTAGCTATTGAACCAACCTAGATGCCCATCAACAGATGAGTGGAGAAAGCAATTAAGGTAAATATACACAATGGAATGTTACTCAGCCATAAAAAAGAATGACTTTATGACATTTGCCAGTAAATGGATGGATCTGGAGACTATCATGCTAAGTGAAATAAGCCAAAGCCAAAAAACCAAAGGTCTTATGTTTTTGCTGATATGTGGAAGCTAAACTACAATAAAAGTGGGGACGGGAAAAGAGAAATTCAATAGATTAGCCAAAAGGGAATGAAAGGAAGGGAGGGATATAGGAATAGGAAAGACAATAGAATAAATCTAACATAATTTTCCTATGTGGACATATGAAAACACCTAAGTGAATACCACCATCATGTCCACCCACAAGAATGGGGTCGTAATTATAATAAGAAGTATTCTTTGCTTGTATAATTTTATCAAAATGGAGATTCTACTGTCATACTAAGAAGAACCAATAAAATACAACAAAAATAAGTTTTCTAAAAGATTTTTAAAAATGGACAGGAGGCAAATACGAACACTAGGACACAATACCCTTTGATATGTTTTAGTGAGAAATTGGAGCAGTAAAGGACAGTGATCTATAAGAAAGAACAAGGGGACCAGAAATACATTTTCTAGAGAAGAGAGCTTAAGCATAGTCTTATGGTAATGAAAAAATTCTACCTGAAAGTGGAAAAGCAGAAGAGAGATGGGATAATTGTAGCAGTCATGTCCTGGAATGATAAGTCGGAGAGAGAGCTGGAGCTTAAGTAAAGGGCTCAGCCTTTTATTGAACAGGGACAGGATGTGCCTTCCACAGAAGGAAGGCAATGAGTGGGTAGAGATGCAGAGACTGGCATGCATAGTGATGGAAAGGTGGAAAATGTTCCTGCTCCATTGCATCCATTTCCTCCCATGAATTACAGGGCACTGAATATGGCAGAGGAGGCTGACAAGGTCAGCATGTGGGAGTTGTAGAGTAGAGGAATACCAAAGCTATAAATCTTGCATGTCTTCTGGGGAAAGATTTGAATGGAGCATTCTCAGGTTATCACTAAATAACCGTACTTAATAGATAAGGAAATAGAGAATGATAGCAGCCAGTAAGCACACCTAAGGCCCATGCCAAGGAGCAAGCAGTACTAACCACAGGGGAGCTGTCCTCCAATCTGACTCTGCATTTTCTTTGCTGCTCAGCAGAAGTAAATATTTCTAATGACTGAAAAGTATGGACACATCTGCTCCTGTTTGGTGTGGACTTCTCTGAAGAGAAGTTAATTTTTTGGGAAGATTTTCAGAATTAGGTGTGTGTGTGTGTGTGTGTGTTTGTGTGTGTGTGTGTAGCCCAAAACATTGAAACCAAGAAAACATTTCATCTTTAAGGGAGAGAGCTTTCAATTTGCCCTTTTCCTCCCCTCAAATAAGGGATGACCACCCCTTTTAGAGCCTACATAGGGTAGATTTTAAAGTATCTAATTTTAGGGCAGTAAAACTCAACTGGGCTGATCTTGTATATGCATCCTCAACTCATTTTCCTCTTTCAGCTGTGCAGACTGTTAATTGTGTGAAGATCATAAGGGTAGGGAAAAAAATCTGTCCATGGAAGTGATTTTGAGGGCAGATTTTATCATGCTTGGTAAAATGACTATTCTACAACATACTCTATCTTTGGGAAAACAGATCATTCTGATTTACAGCTTCTCCAGCCTGGGTCTTTACACCTTTCTGTGTAACTCGAAGTAGGAAAGAAAGTCAACTTTGGCTGAAAATAATGCTCTGTTCCATTATTATTGTCATTGCTTATTTATTGCATAATTGACAGAAAGGAAACAAAACCTAGGTTTTGAATAATTAGAGGGTGTAAGAAGTTATATGCTAAAAATTTTCACCATCTACAAAATACACATACCTGTGTGTGTATTTTCCTTCCTTCTTTATGTTGGTCACTGAAGGATTACTTTTTACTATGCAGTGTGATTTTCTTTGTCAAGATTAGCAACATTTATTAGTTGTTTATTTGCATTTTTATCATTCTTAAATTACAGAAAAGAGATTGATGATTTAAAATATTATCCAATACAAGAAAGAAAATGAGAGATTTGGGGTTGAAATTTGCAATTGATGAACTACAGATTTAGAATTATTTAGTATTTTTATTTAAGTTTAAAAATATTTTTGAGAGCTGAGTTATGATTTACAAGGTGGTAGAAATGGAAGTTTAGCTTTAAGCAAGTCTTACTTTGGAGAAATTGAAATCTGTATCCTCTGGAGAAGAACAAACACCTAGAAAGTTGAAATGGTACCTGAGTATATAGAATAAGTGAATATGACCATAAATTTTAAAGATTTGTGGACTGCAGCCAATTTGCAAAACATTTCTGAGTCTTCGGTGATCTTATTAAAATGCAGACTCACACACAGTATGCTATAATGATATGCATTTAAGCACCAACTTTGTATGCCTCCAACTCTGCTATTCTCATCTGCAAGAGGGTTTAAAATACACAATTCTACTTTTTTAATAATTATTTTATGCTTGGATATTAGAATATTTTGTTATTGGTTAACATTTGTCTTCATCATATGTACACATATTATATGCATATTCTGCAGAGACATGATACTTTATAAATTTAAAAAATAAATATGTACCTATTATTAATGTAGAGCTGCCAGTGTATATTTATGATACATGATATTTTTCTTTGCTCTTTTAGAATGATTGATTTTTGTCTCTATGTAGCTTTTATGGTTAGATTGAGTGATGATTTTCTCTCTCAGAGGTATCAGTGGAAACATTTCCAACTGCCCCAGGCAGTCATATGCCACAGCTGGCACCATATTTAAACTACTTCCTCACCTAAGTGCATAATTTTGTCACCTGGTGATAAACAGCAAAGAGCTACAAAAGGAAATTTTGCAAAAAAGTGTCCTATTTTTTACTGAGCTAATGTTGCAACTCTGCCAATTATGCATTTCAAGGTAGATGAAGACATTTGTTTGCCAATTAAATAACTCAGCAGATTTCAACAAGACTCAGCAAAGCTCAGAATGCCACTTTCCAAAGATGCACCCACATTTCTCGTTAGGCATGGACAATCAGATACTGTCTGTGACCTTTAGTGGCTCCCCAGATATCAAAGCTTCTAAGACAAAGAGAAAGCAACACTATTAATTAAAGGAAGGTCAAAGAAGATAACAAATAAAACCCAAATGTTGTAAATATTGAAATGAATATTTTGAAAAAGATACATCCTGGAGAAAAGAAAGTGTGAGAGATGATAAATTTAATTTCAGTTGGTAAACCTTTTATTTTATATTTCAAGGTCTCAGTCTGATTTAGTTGTTGCTAAATCATGAGAGTTCTTCAGGAAATAGCAGGCGTATTTGTTGCATAGATTGATACCTCATCAAGTGTTTAAATAGAGGATGGTGACTTAGTAAAAATCAAGACATCCACTTAAAGTGACATTTGAGGAATTACCTTAAAATATATTTTTTTAAAGTTTCATACTTTTAAAATCACTGCTTGTTTCTTTTTTAAAACAACTTTATCAAAATGTATTTCTGTTCCAAGGAAAAATATGAAAATATTTATATTGGCACTAGTCCCACCATCACCTAATATGACCTGCTCCCTTGCTTTCCCAGTGCCACCTTCACCTGGATGTCTTTGGCCTGTGTTGATATTTTCCTATTAATTCTTACCTGTTCTGGATCCCATCTCTTAGGCTTCCTAGTTTCAGCTTATTAATTTTTACTTCCAAAGTAAAATGATACTCTCAACTAATGGATGTTTATATCATTGTTGGGGGCAGGGAGTAGGGTGGGGGGACACAGTTCATGGCATCAGCAGACAAACATGTTTGTCCCCATGGAAGCCAGTGGAATGATTTGCTGCCTCTCTTTCCTTCTGTCCCCACCAAATTATGTTATGTTGAAATCTGCTACTTTTGCTCTTGAAGCTTGACCCTACATCTCTCTACAGAGAATTGAACTGTCAGCCTTTGATATAACGGAATAATTTAGGTGATGAGGTTTTGTTTTTTTCTTCTCAGAAGATCATACTAAAAAACATACTACTTTCTACAGAGATAAACTCAAATTCGGAAGGAACAGTAAGAACAGTGTCTCTTCCAAAATGGCATTTATGAAATAACTTCAGTTCATGTAATAAATTGGAAGCAGAAATTTCTTGCACTAGTATTATTGGCAACAAAATAATTAAGCTTCTCTGGGAACAGGAGATTGAGAGAAATAGGGTTAGTTTTGATTCTAGGTAGATAGTGAAAGAAAATTACTTATAAAACAAAGAATTATAGGTATTTTTTTAGATTGGATAAAAAAATAAAATGCTGGATTGGAGGTCATTGAGCAGCTTTATTTTTAGGTAACGTTTCTTCATAAACTGAATTCTGGGGGGGGGGGGGAGAAAGCCAGAAGAGATAGTCAGTTTGCTACAAATGTCCTCCAAATGATCCCAGGCCACCACTGGGGGGTTATAATCTACAAATACAGTGTGACCAGGTTAGCTCTCAGCTGGTGGTTGATGTAGTTTGTCCAGCTGGGCCAGCTGTTTGTCAGGCTAAAAATAAAATGACTAGAAGAATGAATTTAAAGGGAGAAAGGATTCTGTGAAAGCTAATAAGAATCCAAGCTAATGTCAACTCTTCATATATTCAGGTGAGGGTGAACAAATAGCCCAGTCAATGCCAAGTTTAAACAGAAGATTCAGTCCAGGTTCAAGTTAAGCATTTGAGGTACAATCAGCATGTACAGGTGGCTTACTTCAAGGGAAATGGAACAAGTTTGAACAGATTTCATGGAGACTGAAACCGATATGATGCTTGAGATTCCATGTAACAAAAACTAATATGAAATTATAGACTACAAAATTAGGTCTACAACTTTGGAAGGGGTTTATAGAAGTGAGAAAGCCTGAAGCAAAAGTTTTAGAAGCTTTCTGGTAAACCTGCCTCTGAGTATGTGTCCTTATTACCTTTACAAAATGTTTATTATTACAAATTTTATCAAAGGTCTACATGCATATAAATTAAAGTGTCATTTGGTTATACAAAGTTAAGGCAGTTCTCCTTAGGCTTACTGCCCCAATTTCCATATTTTCAGAAGCTGTTGGTTTCATCTCTTAACTGGAAAACAATATATAAAATGGTGTGTGTGCTATACCTCCATAGCACTAACAATTTTCCTGTCTTCTATTTTATTACTAATTTGGGCAATAGCCTTCTTTCAGAAGGTGAGGCTTTAATTATTTGCCCCCTCTCACCCCATGACACATATACACTTAATTTGAAATTAATCCCTCACCAAAGTGGTTAAAAATAGGTACATTAATTCTTTCTCAGAAACCAAACTTAAACTGTAATAAGTAATGTTTATTAAACCTTGGATTTAATCTGCTTAGAAGACACACACCCTTCTGTGGGGTTATACAATTGTAGATTCATGTAATTTCCAGAAGTGTGAGAAGTTATTGGTGGAGGAGTAATACAAGAATTAATATTTCAAGTCAAAGGCAGAAAATGGAAAACTACTAGGTTTAAAGGCTAGGTCATCCTAGAGGGAGTAAAAGCTGTATGAAGAAGGTAAGGCATTTACTCAAGACGGAACAAGACTGAATGTTAGAATCACGTGGGGAATGTTTAAATAAAACCTTCTCTGGCACCATCTTTACAGACTTCCACCCAGACTATCTGGAATGGTACCAGGTTATTAGTATTGTTTATCCTCTGTCCTCCATATAATTCTATTATGCAGCCATGGTTTAAAACTATTGATAGTTGTTAATAATGGAGGTGAATGAAGAAGATTCTGTATATGGAACATGTACTTTGAGAAATACTGCCTCACACCCATTGCAGGCGTCATCTTCTTCCTTCTCCTGATCGGCAAAGGCACACGAATTACTACCGCTACCCTCTTAGCAGGATAGTTCAGAGGCTGACAGAGGTGCCTCTGGTTAGACAGCAAGGTCAGGATCCTGGATCTGAACTCTAGCCAATCCTGGTTCTTTCTATAGCTACATATTTCTACCTTCTCAGTTGGCAGCATCCTCGAGGGGACCAGAGAAAGCCCAGCACCTCGAAGAACGAACCAAAGAGTTAACTGGATCCCATATGGGGAATTTGTCAGAACGGCCTGCCAAATAATCTCTTGGAAGCCCAGAACAAAGCTACAGGGGCAGAGATAACTATTTATTATTTCTGAATCTCAAAGATGTTCTTATGGAAATTGAAGTGTTATCATTTTTGTGTCCTTTCTCTCACTACATTACTCCCTCCCCCAAATTTGAGAGTTAAATTCATGATCAGTAGTAGTGACACAAGTCTTCATCACACTTCCCACACTTCCTCTCATTCACTGGTCATTTCTGATTCTCACAGAGGGCTTCTTGCTTCCTGGATAGATATCACTGCCTCTTGGAGTCCCTTCGTTTCTTTTTAAGAAATGTGATCTTACTTTGTTGCCCAGGCTGGATCCAAATTCCTGGGTTCAACCAGTCTTTCTGCTTCAGCCTCCAGGTATTTAGGACTGTAGGTATGCACCGTTGTGCTGGCCTAGATACTTTTT